>APFE031577823.1:0-11984 GCA_000404065.3 Pinus taeda
GGAATGGTGGAAAATGATTGCACAGCTAAACTGGCCAATCATATTATGCTACGAAACTGTGCAAAGTCAGAATGATGTAATCAAGACTAGATATGCTATGAGAGATGGAAACTAACGGTTTTTTACAAGGACCTACCTCAATACCTTTGGAAAAAATGATTTTAAAGTAACACACCTAAAAACCTATTTACTTGAATTTAAAAATTTATATGGATCTTTGTACATAGGTGAACTTGTAGACTTAAGTGATAACACCAGGTATGAGCAATTTCTCTTACTTCGATGGATTTGGAAGAGCCCTGCCATCAAGGACCGTCGAACTTCCAGGTGTTTAACTAATATCAGGGTTTGGTTTTTATGACTGTTGCATCGTTATCCCTCTCGGTTTATCAGAGGGTTTTGCTCTAGCTTAAGGATGAGACCCCAACCTGAACATATCTGGTTGGCCGCAGGTATACAAAGACCTGGTCTTGTTCCAGCTATATAGTCTTGGGATATTTACGGCATCATCTCTCATATGAAGATCTGGGTTACTACCCTGCCTTCTGTAGCTTTAGGTTCTATCTGTTTTACTTAAACCGATGTATAATCCTGAATATGCTGGTGGCTATAGCCGTGAGTTTAAATGTTTGGCAGTATTCGGTTTACTGAACTATGAACCTCTGCGAAACTTGTTTTATGGATTTTCATACTTCTGTATATATTTATATGCTGTTAATTTTTCCTTGGATACGAGTTGAATATAGCCTGTTTTATATTACACAGGTTTGATGGTTGCTCCGTTGCGTATATTTGATTTCTGGTTTCAATTTGGTTACTCACATGTATGTTTGGTTGCACCCGTTAAGGGTTTGTACTTATACCTAGGGTTTTCTCATGCACCCTGGCAGCATGCGGTCACACCTGCATCTAACCCTATAGATGTATGGGTGACCTGCGATACCTTCCGAGGTTGGAAACCCTTATGGTTGTAACTTGTTTAATGGTTACTATCTATTTTGGAATTCCTCATTTTCTTGTTTACATACTTTCAATGTAACTGTATCTTATTTCTTTGCTTATCTAAGCGTTATTTTCCACAGTTCTTATAGAATAATACCGTCATTACGACAATACTCAATGTAATCGAGTTCTGTTACTTCTGAATGTACTTCAATGTCTATATTTGAAGTTACATTGTCTCAGAATATGACTGTCGATGTTTGACATGAATCGAGTCTCTTTTATGGATGCTGCACGCATTATAACTCTATTCCCTACACGGTCTTTAATTATTACTATGTTTAAGATGCCGTTGCTATGGCTTGCTAGAATCCTCATGGGCTAGCTGAATCGATTTTCCAGTTTTCAATGTTTAATATTGTTCGTCCTTGGTCATATAAGATTCACGTTCGTCTTTAATATTTAGTGGCTATTAAGGAAGGTATTCACTCATTTGAGCCATATAGGTTCGAGCCTTATCTGTTTAATTGGAGTATGGCTATGAACTCCTCACCGCTTCAGATATAACTGTTTCTTGGAATCCATCCTTAATACAGAACCAGGCTATCAATTATTTCTACAGACTATTCTGTCTTCGTCTTTCTTTATAGTTACTAGTTGACAGTCCCTAAATTGCTAGTCCTCTGAGTTCTACAGCACCCTAAATATATCATTTCTTACATGAAGAAACATATATACTTGTTTACAGTTACTGTAATATATTCTTCTAGTTTACCGATAGCGGTAATCTTTATGTATTTGGTTCACAGTTTACTATCTAGGCTGGCTCAGCCTGTCTATTGTCACACAATGTTCACTTAGTTCTAAGTAATTACAGTTTTCCAATACTCATTCTCGTTCTGTCTTTGCTTCTGTTTAGATAGTATTACTTATACTCTACTTACTATCTGTAGCTATAGTAAACTGACAGTAACAGCTACCTTTACCATTTACATAGACAGTCTTGGAAACATAAGGGTCAGATACTTACCTGATCTGCTCGGATAGGTGAGTCTGGCTCAGTCTCCTGTCTAGATCTGTGTAAAGCTTGATATCCTCCCAACCATGAGATCAGTCTAACAAGACCTGAATCTCCCCCCCGAGCTTCTGCTTACCGGATCACTATCCTCGGTAAGGCAGCACCGTGTGCTTGACTATCTGGTCCTTACCAGACTTAGTCACCAATCCCTTTTTCCTTCCTTCTGTTCCTCCCCTTTTGTCTGTCTCTACAGCACCAAAAAGGAAAACCATTCACCCCTTCCTTTTTCCTGGAAATCTTTCCAGTTAAGGAAGGTGGTTATTTTCAGTTCTAATAACTGTTTTCCCTTTTGGGAAGCTCAATTCTCTTGAGTAATTCTTTAAACATTTCTTTAATGCATAATTCAAATCAACAAATTACTCTTTAAAAGAAAATAAGTTCTCAATATCATTCAGTTTTTACTTCAGTAACTTTTTAAACAATTACATTTACGGGGTCATCACAGGTTATGCATTAAATGTATCTTCTTCTTCTCATTCTCATGAGTGGCTCATTGATTCTGGAGCCTCTTATCACATGGCAAAAAAAAAGCCATGTTTTCTTCTTACATGATTGGTAAACCAAAAATATATATGTTGGGATGATAGATTCTTAATGTTGTAGGGAACTGGAACTGTTCATCTGACAATGGTCAGTTTTAATGATGTATTATTGTGTTTCCAACCTTATACCGCAACCCTTCTATCTGTATAATCCAGATACTCATTCAGGGTAAGGTTAAAAATTTTTGAATTTCACCTCATGATGTTTGTTAATCAAGGACTAAGAGATCCTAAACAGATTCTAGCTACTGGTATTGATGATGATTCCACAAGGTTGTATAAGTTTCACAACTTTGGGTCATCAAATATTCCCTCAGTATTTGTTGCTCATAATGATAAAGTGAGCAAACTTTGGCATGAGCGATTTGGTCACCTAAACTATCGCTCCATTCAGCATCTATGTAAAGAAATATGGTGACAGGTCTTCCTATGGTATCTTGCAGAGATGGTGTTTGTTCCGGATGTGTACTCGGAAAACATCATCGGGATAGTTTTGAAAAACGTGCCTCTTGGCATGCCTCAGCCCCTTTATAGCTTGTGCACAGTGATTTATGTGGTCCTCTACCTGTTGCTTCATTCTCTGGCTGCAAGTATTTCTTATCTTTCATTGATGATTTCTCCAGACGCACTTGGGTAAATTTCTTAAAACTCAAGAGCGAAGTATTTAACACATTTTTGGCCTTCAAAGCCTTTCTTGAAAAACAATTTGGACATCAAATTCTTAAGCTAAGAACTAATAATGGTGGAGAATATGTTAAAAACACATTCATCAACTTTTGCACTGAAAATGGAATTCAAATGCAACATACGGTTCCATACACTCCACAACAAAATGGTGTAGCTGAAAGGAAAAATCGGACCTTAAAGGAAATGGCTAATTGTATGCTACATCCTAAAGGACTCAGACTTAGTTTTTGGGCCGAAGCAATTAATTGTGCAAATTATATAATAAATCGCACTCCTACTAAGGTTCTAAAGAATATCACTCCAGAAGAAGCTTGGAGTTCCATTAAACCAGACGTAAGTCACTTTCGTGTTTTTGGAAGTGAAGCATGGGCCCATATTCCAGATGAAAAGCATAAAGCTTTAGAACCTAAGAGTGAGAAATGTACTTTTGTTGGATATTCTGAAGATGTAAAAGGTTATAGACTTATCCCATTTAAGTCCAAAAATGTTATCATTAGAAGAGATGTAAAATTTGATGAAAATAAATCGGCCTGCGAGCCTAGTCCGACGGATGTGCCACCTCTCCCTATCTCTTCTACTTTTGAAAACATTTCTTCTTCGGATGATGAAAGTGAGGATGACAATCCTCCCCCACCTTCTCAGGATCCTCAACTTCCAAGATGGGTCCATGCTACTCGGGATGCAGCAGGTGATCTTGCCGGTGATCCCACAGATCAACGACGTACACGTTCTCAGTTGGAAAGAGCCTCTTCTTTACTGGCTCAAGCTCCAGTAAATCATGATCCTGACACTTTTGCAGAAGCTTCAGGCCATCCACATTGGGAAGCAGCTATGAATGAAGAATATCATTCATTGTTGGCAAATGATAAATGGGATCTTGTTCCTCTACCAAAGGGACGCAAACTTGTTAGATGTAAATGGGTTTACAGAACCAAGTATGGACCAGATGGGAAAGTTGATAAACATAAAGCTCGTCTTGTTGCTAAGGGCTTTTCACAGGTTGAAGGCATTGACTACACTGAACCCTTCTCCCCTGTTGCCAAAATGAACTCTATCCGCCTTGTTCTTTCCCTTGCTGCCTCTTTAAAATGGGAAGTCCATCAGATGGATGTTAAATCTGCCTTCTTGCATGGGGACTTGCATGAAGAAATGTATATGGAACAACCCATTGGCTTCATCCAAACAGACTCCAGCCTTGTATGTCGACTTAAGAAATCTCTTTATGGTCTCAAGCAAGCTCCTCGGGCTTGGTATGCCAAAATGGATAGCTTTCTTTTAGAATCTGGCTTGTCTAGGTGTTATTCTGACAATACTGTCTACACCAAGAAAGTGGGCAACTCTCTTATCATCCTTGTTCTTTATGTTGATGATCTTATTCTTACTGGTAGTGATCCCAACCTTATAAACCATGTGAAGTCCAGCCTAAAAAGAAATTTGAAATGACAGACTTAGGACACTTACACTATTTTCTCGGTCTTCAAGTCTTGCAATCCAAGGAGGGTATTTCCTTTTCCCAGTCCAAGTATGCTTGTGATATTCTTCGTCATTTTCACATGGAAGAATGTAAGCCAGCCCCTTCTCCCTTTCAGTCTGGAGTCAAACTTTCACTCTCTTGTACTTCTCCTGAAGTTGATGCTACCTTATACCGTCAACTTGTAGGAAAACTCTTGTATTGAACCCATACTCGTCCTGACCTTTCCTTTGTTGTTGGCCTTGTTGCTCGTTTTATGCAAAACCCCCGTGAAAGTCATTGGAAAGCAGCTAAAAGAATACTTCGTTATGTTCGAGGTACAGTACAGTTTGGGATTCATTACAGTGCCAAAGCAGCTCCTCTATTAGTTGGCTTCACTGATTCTGATTGGGCTGGTGACCCTGATGATCAGAAGTCTACTGTCGGTTATGTCTTCACTCTTGGTTCAGGACCTATTACATGGGCTTATAAGAAACAGGCTGCCATTTCTCTTTCGTCAGCAGAAGCAGAGTATCATGGTGCCATGGAAGCTAGTAAGGAAGCCTTGTGGCTTCGTCAGATCCTATCAGAATTTGGCTTTGAACAGCGCATCCGACTACACTTTGGTGTGATAATCAAAGTGCCATTTATCTTTGCAAAGATCCAGTTCAGCATCAGTGCAGCAAACACATTGAACTACATGCACTTCATCAGAAAGCTCATTCATGACCATGTTCTTGAAGTGCAATATTGTTCAACAGATGATCAGGTTGCAAACATCTTCACAAAGACTCTCACAGAGGCGAAGTTCACTAAACTTCGATATATGCTTGGAGTTCAGGAAGTTGTCACTAAGGGGGGATAGGCTCTAGTGCCTCCTTCCTTCTCCTATTGTGTCATATTTGTAAATCCTTCAATCCTATCCCAAGTTGTTCTTAAGGGGGGATGTTAGGATATTCCGACACATAGAAATAGTTAAGTTCAACTTGGTCTAGTATAGAGTTAGGTATAGAGTTAGGTAAAGTGTGTTTCTTTACCGTTGTACATTTTGTAACTTACAATCCGACGGTCACGATATGTAGTGATCCGACGTTCATTCTCTCCTCCGTATTACCGACACTTGATCCATGGCTTGACACCCAATTGGTCCATGAATTCTATTTAAAGCACATGGAGGGTCATTTGTAGGTTAACCGTGCATGAGAGAAGCTTATGTAAATTTTCATTCTTTTATTAATAAATTGCCTGTAGTAGCCACGTTGGCGCAGGCCGTGGACTGTTTCCCTCTCTGAGGGTTTTAACCACGTCAAAATACTGGTGTATTGATCTGTGATCTGTTTGTGAGCAGTGTCCTTTTGGTGTTCTGTCTGAGGAACTTACCCTATAAATTCCTACATCACCTACATACCCGAGACTCAATTTATCAAATGGATATCTTTGATGTCTAAGCATGTCGTCCAAGGCTTGAGAGCTCTTCAAGGTTTTGTCCATCCCTTCAACATTTTTCTTGAGGGTGACAATCTCTTCTTCCAATTTTTCGCAATCATTATTCTTCTTAGCAAGTTGCTTCTCAATATCTTCCTTAATATGTATTTCTTCAATTGCTTCTAATTTAAGGGAGATGATATCTGACTTCATTTTGAAAATTTATTCATTTTCCTTTTCTAGACTACTCTCCATTTCTTCCTTGATCCTTGTAGCTCTACATGTTTCGGCCTTCAGAAGGTTGATGTTAGATTATAATTTGAAGATTTCTCCATCATTTTCTTTTAGTTGACATATCATGGTGTTTCTCTCATTTTTTGCTTGATCAACATGTCCTTCTATGATTTCCAATGCTTCCATTGTCTACTCAGCTCCTTGTGCTAACTTTCTTGCTTCTTGTAGTTGAGATTTGAGAAAGGATACCTCTACCTTGTACTGACCAATCTCTTCTTCAAGTTTGCTCAAGCTCCTATGCCTTTGTTCAAGTTGACTTGACAAGGTATCTTCCCGTTTCTTTGCTTTATCCAATTGATTTGTCATGGATATAACTTCTTCATGATGCTTTCTTTTACTTTGATGAAATTCCTTCTTAAGCTTGGCAAACTCTTCATCCCTTTCTTGTACTTGAAGCTTGACAAGGTCAAATTTCTTCTTTGTTTGTTCTTGGTCACCAACTAGTTCTTTCTTATAAAGTTCCTCGTTTTCCTTTTTCAAATTGATAATATCTTCCATCACAACCATAAGTTTAGTGAGAAGATCTTCTACAAAGTCTTTTTTATTCTCTTCATCTTCTAGGTCTTCTTTAGCCTTGATGTCATCATTTTCATTTTCAGCTCCTATGATGGGTTCTAGATTTCATTTTTGGTTTCCATCATCTTCTTGAGTAGAGATCGTGGTAAATGCTCCTTTTGAGTGAAAGTCATGAAGTTTGTCACATATACCCTTTGTTGACGAACATTTTCCTAAATTGTTGTTTAGAGAATCAGGTAGCCCATTGAAGATTGCCTTCATTGCTTTTGTATTGTACTCCTTGGATTCTCCATCCATCAAGCTATCAACTATCACTGATTTCTAGATTTCAATGCCTTGAGTCATTAAGAAATTCCTCATTCTTCTTTCCCATATATCAAAGTTTCCATTGATCCATGGAGCCTCCACAAATTGATTGTCTTCTATTTTAGTGGTAGAGGGAGACACATCTTTAGGAGGATTGGAGACTTTCTTCCTTGGCTTCACCATTTGTGTTCTAATGATCAACCTTCAAGATGTTAGGCTTTTGAGTGAAGGTACTGGCTCTTGTACCAATTATTGGAAATATTGAGAGGGGGAGTGGGGGGGCGGGGCTGAATTAATATTTCTTTTCACTTGTTTTTTTTATCAGTTAAATCATTTATATTTAAAACAAAAATGAACAACAAGAATAAGTTATTTTATTAGTATAATCGTTATAATAAATCAGGTACAATGTATATAGGGCTTCAACCAGTTTCCAAGCACAAACTTAGACTTTTTCTGAGGCTCCAACCTCCAAGGCACTAATCTTGCCTTGTCAAGGCACCAACCTTGGATTTAGGATCACCAACTCTGAGGACACCTATCTTTTTGTCGTATATTGTCTAGATATGTTTGTTAGTTATTGTATGATCCTAACCCTATTGGACCTATGACTTACTTCTGTCCTTCTACTCACCATTCAGCTTCCACTTTTGTGCTGCTGGACCTTTGGCTTCCTTCTGTGTTGTTAGACCTTAGGATTCCTTCTTCGCTCGGCCTTCGGTTTTGATGCAGGAGCATCAAGACCCTCTTCATTTGTAAATATGGAATAAAAAGGGGGGTGTGATAATTTTAAATATTTTGTTATTTTTAATAAAATAGGGATTGTTTTTAGGCATAAAGCAATGAATATGGATCATTATGGATAAGGGGGCTTTTCTTGTTCTTAAAACAGGGAAAAAGATGGAAATAAAGCTGAGGAGATGCTTTTGCCATATGTATGCATTGCATGTAAGAGTTAGAGTTTTAGTTGAGTGATATTAGGATTTTTAATCATGCTAAGTTTTATAAATAAGGTAGCCTCAAAGACATTGAGGATCAGTGAGAGGGAGTGTGAGAGGTTTTCTGGTTGGGAGCCTTCGGGCAGTTTGTAAAGGGCCATCAATTCTAATAATCTGGCCAAGTTTGTAAATAATTGTTTTATTTTTAAATCATAATATATATATATATATAATATATATATAATATATATATTGGATGATTTGTTGGAATCACTGAACTTGTTTTGTTAATCCGCTTTTCCACTACTGAGGAAGGTTCCTTAAAATGTTGATTGTTTTTCTGTGTATGGGCGAAAAATTAATGTAATTCTTATACAATATAGATTGTATTTAATTGTGGTTCAACTGTAATTGGTAGAATCGTTGTGGGTTTTTATTGAATGGACAACGGAACTGTATCTGTGGAATTGCATTGATAATACCCATGGATTCATTGAAACGTGGGCTTAAACCTGTGTATAAGTGTATGGAGCGCACACCATAAACATGTTTGAAGGCTGGGTTATGACTATAAGTGTTGCATGCGCCATCCATTAATTGAAAACACTCTGGTTCATTGAGAATTATTGTGTGTATTCAATTTGCTGAGCGACCACCTTATATAGATATTATATATATATATATATATATTGTGGTATTGTTAAGTTTCAGAACGGCTTCAAGTTGGCAAGATCTAGGACGGCTTGAATTTGGCGAGATATGATCGGTGTTGCAGTGTACTTCCAAGCAAAGAAACTGCTACAACAACTTCACGAGTGGCAAATGTCTTGGCGACGAGTATGGAGTTGGGCGCATCCCTTTGTTGTATAATTTCACTCGATATTCTCCGTCATTACCAATAATGGGAAGGAGAATATAACTCTTTCTCGGAAAGGAGAAGGGGAATATAGCTTGTCGACAGCCATTGTCATTAGTTTTAAAGGCACAATTTTTATTTAAAGCCTCTTGAGTGTGATTCAGAGCGTTTGCTTTCTACAGCTGACAATATTTTATATCCACAGGATGTGAAATTAGGGCGATCAAAGTCCAATAAATAGAGGGCGGGCAGTTTAAAGATTGCAATGCCAGAGAGGTGTTGAATGAAGCACTGTGTAATTGGAAATCAGAGTGCATTTCCAATTATTGCTTTGGAGCGAAACATGCGTGGCTGCGTCCTTATATTCTTATTTCTAGATATTTGAAGCGGTTTCATAGCACGGTAATTGGACCTTCAGAAGTTCAAAGATTTTTGCTGCTAATCGTATCTCATATAGATTTGATATTGTGGATGGAAGTGTTGAAGACGCTAGTGAAATTGCCGTGTATTGAGATTGATTTGGGAAATTGTTTGAGGTGTATATTTGTAATGGAATGAGCATAAAAGATCCTCGTATTTGTAGGTCCACCCTACATCAGGTGGTATCAGAGCCAGAGCAACTTTCTTTGAAGGTTCAAGTGTTTTTTTTGTTAAGTTAATTGCATGTGATTTTTGGAACTGATAAGTATTGTAGCAGAGAGTGCAGTGATCAAAGAGTCCAGCAAGGGTGGCATAACCTAAAGATTCAACATAGGTTGAAAAAAAAGTTGCAGATGAGAGAAGCGTATAGGAGCAGTGGAGGGTGCTCAAAAGGTTCCAGCAGAGGACCAATGATTACCAAAAGACCAGATCCGAAGGGAAGGATTGGTGAGGTAAGTGGCAGCAAGAGAGTTTGCTATGGCAGAGGCTTCATGCAACTCATAGGTGAGGAACTCATGGAAAAGGAGATGACTACTAAAATTCATAAAGGAGAAAGCAGAGGTTCAGAAAGAGGCGATAGAAGAAAGAAGGAGAAATATGCCAAGGCGAATGGCATAAGACATCAGTTGACTCAGGAAGAGTATGAGAAAGAGAAAGCTGAGATAGCAGTTCATCTTGAGACTTTGATGAAGTTGTTGCAGGAAAATGTGAAAGACGAGAGACATGGTTTACTGGTGAGGAAAAGAGTGAAGTGGCAGAGGCTACAGCAGAAAAGGGGCTTACAGATAAGCATGTAGTTAACAGAGGTGATGGAGGAAGAAGTCAAGACTGAAAAGTCTTGTGATTTAAAAACTAATGAGTTGTGCATGTTTGCAGGTATAGAACGGGAAGATGAACAAGCTTTAGGATTTGTCCAAGAAGAGTTGAATCTGAAGGCTGTTCAGATCGATGATGAGAAGACGAAGGAGTCTAATCAGAATGGTGGACCAGCTGATGATGGGTCAAAAGTTGTTGAAGGTATAGGAAATTGTGTGAATTTTCCAAGTTCTACTCCTAATGAAGTTGTTGAATTGTATAGAAAACTAGATCTCCAGAGAAGAGAGTTGGAGAGACAAAGGACTTATCTGTTGAAATATTTGTTGGAGACATCTGAACCAGAGGAAAAAGTTGCAGATGAAATTGCAGGTGACAAGCAAAGGAATGTTGCAGAGGGACAAGAAGTTTGGGAGGTAGCAACATCCATAGTGACAGCTAGAGCAACATGTGGGGCGACATTTATGGTGGCAGCTGAGACAACACTGGCAGCAGCAAAATCCATGGGGGCACTGAAGCCTTATATTTTTTATTATAACAATTGTTCTGTGAGTACAGGTCTTATTGAAGATGCTGAGGAAAATCTGTTAGACAAAGAAATTGAACTGATGTGGCAGATGATGATGAAGGAATCCCGGAAGAGACTAGCAGCAGTGAAACAAAGGAGAAGCAGCAAGAGGAAGACAGCAGAAGATTGCGAGAGTGCAGCTAGTGGAGCAAAGCAGCATAAGGTGTGGAGACCTGGAGAAAAACAACAGTCAGAAGCAGCGACAAATGGAAACTTGTAGCACAAGGTGTGGGATCCAGGCATACACAAATCTGAACACATGATCAGGGGATCATGATTAATTTTAAGGTTGGGTGTATGATGCAGGAGCATCAAGACCCTCTTCATTTGTAAATATGGAATAAAAAGGAGGGTGTGATAATTTTAAATATTTTGTTAATTTTTAATAAAATAGGGAGTGTTTTTAGGCATAAAGCAATGAATATGGATCATTATGGATAAGGGGGCTTTTCTTGTTCTTAAAATAGGGAAAAAGATGGAAATAAAGCTGAGGAGATGCTTTTGCCCATATGTATGCGTTGCATGTAGAGTTAGAGTTTTAGTTGAGTGATTTTAGGATTTTTAATCATGCTAAGTTTTATAAATAAGGTAGCCTCAAATACATTGAGGATCAGTGAGAGGGAGTGTGAGAGGTTTTCTGGTTGGGAGCCTTCTGGCAGTTTCTAAAGGGCCATCAATTCTAATTATCTGGCCAAGTTTGTAAATAATTGTTTTATTTTAAATCATATATATATAGATTGGATGATTGTGAAATCACTGAACTTGTTTTGTTAATCCGCTTTTCCACGACTGAGGAACGTTCCTTAAAATGATGATTGTTGTTCTATGTATGGGCGAAAAATTAATGTAATTCTTATACAATACAAATTGTATTTAATCGTGGTTCAACTATAATTGGTAGAATCGCTGTGGGTTTTTTATTGAATAGACAGCGGAACTATATCTGTGGAATTGCATTGATAATACCCGCGGATTCATTGAAACGTGGGCTTAAACCTATGTATAAGTGTATGGAGCGCGCACCATAAACATGTTTGAAGGCTGGGTTATGACTATAAGTGTTGCATGCGCCATCCATTAATTGAAAACACTCTAGTTCGTTGAGAATTATTGTGCGTATTCAATTTGCTGAGCGGCCACCTATATATA
>APFE031577823.1:12737-25156 GCA_000404065.3 Pinus taeda
ATATATATTGTGGTATTGTTAAGTTTTAGAACGGCTTCAAGTTGGCAAGATACAGGACGGCTTGAATTTGGCAAGATCTTATTGGTGTTGCAGTGTACTTCCAAGCAAAAAAACTGCTACAACAGCTTCACGAGTGGAAAATGTCTTGGCGACGAGTATGGAGTTGGGCGCATCCCTTTGTTGTATAATTTCACTCGATATTCTCTGTCATTACCAACAATGGGAAGGAGAATATAGCCCTTTCTCGGAAAGGAGAAGGGGAATATAGCTTGTCGGCAGCCGTTGTCATTAGTTTTAAAGGCACAATTTTTATTTAAAGCCTCTCGAGTGTGATTCAGAGTGTTTTCTTTCTACAGCTGACAATATTTTATATCCATAGGATGTGAAGTTAGGGTGTTCAAAGTCCAATAAATAGAGGGGTGGGCAGTTTAAAGATTGCAGTGCCAGAGAGGTATTGAATGAAGCGCTGTGTAATTGGAAATCAGAGCGCATTTCCAATTATTTCCTTGGAGCGATACATGCGTGGCTACGTCCTTATATTCTTATTTCCAGAGATTCGAAGCGGTTGCATAGCACGATAATTGGACCTTCAAAAGTTCAAAGATTTTTGCTGCTAATCGTATCTCATATAGATTTGATATTGTGGATGGAAGTGTTGAAGACGCTGGTGAAATTTCCGTGTATTGAGATTGATTTGGGAAATTGTTTGAGGTGTATATTTGTAATGGAATGAGCATAAAAGATCCTGGTATTTGCAGGTCCACCCTGCATCAGGTTTCTACTGTACCTTCTGCATCTTCCAGACCTTCGACTTCTACTTCCCCTTCTGCGTCTACTAGACCCTCTGGTTCCTCTATTTCTTCCATGTCTGCCAGACCTTTGGCTTCCTCTATTTCTTCTAGTATAACCATAGTGAACTTTCCTTCCTCTTCGTTATAGATGCTTGATATGCCTGAATTTTGGCTTCCTTTTTCACTGTACCTTTCTACTTCTCGACCTTCAACTACTAAAGCTTCAGCTTCCTCTATCTCTTTGAGTTCACCAATATTCAAAATAAATATTTGTTGGGAAGAGAGGCTGACTTATGATGTTGCATATTAAAATTATATCAAAGATGCCCATTCATCCATAGATAATTATTCACAGAGATCGCACCACAAGAGAGGTTATACCCATATTGGAGATCCCATGTGCCACGTCTTTCCTTTAATCCCGTAATCACAACTTTTGGAGGTTTGCACATAACATAGTGATTCCACTACTACTGATGGAGCGAATGTGATATGTTCTTAAGAACTTGTTAATAAACCTGTCGGATCCATAACCTTATCCATGTAGAATTTTCCTACTAATCAGCTAGTTCTGATACCATGTAGAAATTCCCATTGTAGGTCACCTGGTAATGCAATGTACTAAAGAAAAACACTTGATCTACTTCTACAAACAATTTAGCAGAAGCTTAATCAAACATGAGCAACATCAATAAGAACATATATAACTAATAAGAAGGAATCAATTAGACATAACACAGAAGATATAACCCGGGGAAAGCCTCAGCCTAAACCCCAACTCTGTATTATCGTACATAGGATTTATACAATGCCATAGCTCTCACACAACTAGCCAGCTCTAAGTACAATCCTCACAGATGAAGGTGGAAATACATTAGGATTACACAAAGCCTTAGGTCTCACAGCTAGCTAACTCTCAGTGCAATCCTCCTGGATGCTCACAGGCAATCAAGAGTTCTCCTAAGCCTTCTCCTTTACCTTCCAAGCCTCCTATTTCCATGTGCAGCTTTCCCTAGGTGATCCTCCTGTTACCAAGTGTAACACTGATCTCACACCCTGTAAAATTGCACAATCCCCAAGGAACCTGAATCCTTCTGCTTCGATGATATTCGTTTATAGGAAAAATCCATCCAACTAATAGAACTCTATCTGTCCTTTGATCTCAACTGGGTCTCTGTCTGAACTGACATGCATGAGTTATTCATGAGAGAATTTTCAGTTTGCTGAAGTGCAGCAGTTACATGCATGCAAGATTAACTAACTGAACTCACATTAATTTAAACAAACTGTTTAAATCAATCTAATTGGATTTGACTCAGTTAACTGAGCCAACTAATTACAACTCAAATTAGAACTCATCCTTACCTCTTTAACTGATGGATAAATTCCTCAATTAATAGATAAATTGTTGCATGTCCTCACATAGACTTCATGTTTGAATTTTCACAACTAATTAACTCATGGAGAATTAATTAATTTATTTTCAAACAGTTGTTAAGTTCAAATTCGAATTTTACTTCCTATTTTAGCTTAGGGACTAATTAAAAATAGGAATCCATCCTGAACTGCTAAAAATAGAATGTTATTTTTAGCACTTCCATTTCTCATTCCCTGTTGCCCAATCCAGCACTAGTACCCAAACTGCTATTTTTAACAGTGCTATTTTTAGCACTTCTATTTTTAGCATTTCTTGTTGCCATTTTCAACAATCGCAATCGGCGGTTTTCCATCGTTACATCTCTTCAAGACTTGTCATATGCGACGGATGTGATATTTCTATAGAGTTGTTACCATAAAATGATCAGCTCTATAGTACGTATCGCAATCGACAGATTCCAATGTGGCAAGGCTTTGAAGAGGCTTGCAATGTGGCAGATGCAATGTTGTATTACAGCATAGTTTAATGGTCCTGTGGGTCTGTATATATATATCGCAATCTCAAATTTTCAATTTGACATTCCTTACATTACATAGTTCCGGTATGGTCAATGTGATATAACAATAGAGAATGTTCTGTTGGAGTAGTCAAATCTGCAGCTCATCGTAATCGAGGGTTTGTGGGACTCTGACTGGTACTTGGATTAATAATGACCTTAACCCCTATAGTTTACCACGATCTAAGGGTTGACTATGAGATCTACGGCCAAGATTGAGTGTGGGACTTCAGCCACGATTAAGGAAGTCCTTACTTTCTTACCCCTGCTCTTTTGATAGTTGTTGCTCCTGTGACTTCTCTTCAATCTTCCCCTCTTCCAATAGTTTTTTTCTTCACTCCTCTGTTATCATTGTTGCTCTACTGGATCTACTACATCATTTTCTGTTCAATTGTTGTTCAATTGACCTCCTGCATTATTTTTTGTTCAATTGATGTGTCATTTGCAGTTCAATTGATGTTAAATTTTTGTTCAATTGACGCATCATTTGCTATTCAATTGATGTTCAATTGTTGTACAATCCACCTGGGTCCTCCATCTCGTCATATCATGATATATCAAACTTGGAGCATTATGATCAATGGGTATCAATGGTTAATCATGTATCAAAGAATTTTCCATCACAAACACTTCTATATTGACATCAACGAAAACTTAGATTAACACTTCATACATTGAAGGAATTAGACACATGTCTTTCTAGGGTTAGGTGTCTGTAATGGAAGAAACTTAGTTTGGATCTCAGGCCATTCATGTTTCCATTAATGCAAGCCAAACTCTAGGAGCATCCACCTAAAGGTGTGAGGTGATTTGTTTTTATATCATTAGATTTTTTGTGCTAATAACAATTACTGATTTTCTGTGCTTTCTGTGATGAAGTTTCCTTAGTGATTGGTGCCTACAAAAAGGTAAATTTCTTTAATTTAAACAAGACATTCATGAGAAAAATAGCTTCAAAAATGAATAATGAAAAACAAACATGAACAATGTAGCAAACCATCAAAGAGACACATTAACACGGTGTTTTGATGGAGTTCACCCCTCCTTGGTTACATCTCCTTGGTCCAACTTCCATGGCTTTGGCTTCTGTATTAGCTCAATGTGGAAAAAATGTGTTATTTACAAAGCTCTACGGCTCCTAATACTTGCACCAATGTGTTCAAAAGGTCCAAATTAGCCAATAACATTTCTTTATGATCTCAATTAGGTCGAAACTTGAGCAAGTTATGCTTCATTTAACTTTTCATTGCAAACCTCCTCTAAATCTGGAGAGACTCAAGTTAAGTATGCCAAAACTGGCAATTTCCGCCTAATTTGGTGCGTCACCAACTCAATCCAAATTTTAAGCATACTTAATTAATGCTTTAAACATATTTAGTTTAATCAAAACAAGATTAGTGCTAAGGGCTTACGCTGGCCCAATGGGGCTGGCTCCCTCCTCTCCACCATCAGTCAACACTTCTTGCATAAAAGAATGTGCAGTGACCTCCTTTCAAATGCGTTGTTTGTGGACTATTGGCAACACAATGGAATTAGGAGGGGGAGGTCACAGGTTCAAACCTGCCCTCTCCCGATCACATTATTTTTCCATATAAATATATATGGAACACATAGTTTGAAACTTTGGTTTAATGCCGTCATTCTATGTTTAATATGCCATTCAAAATATATAACATATATGTCAATCATTTTAGACATTAAAACATTGGCTTAATATGAATGTGAATTTAATGTTTAAGATAATAATATATATATTTATATAGTTAAAAAAGTAATATAATATATAATATATATATATATAATATAATAATATTTAAATAAAAACAAATTGGAATTCCACCTTGGAGACAACTAGGCAATTTCACTTTCACACAACCAAACTCGCGAATCTGGAGGTGACACTTGTCACATCCCCATCGGGTGAAAATTGAAAAACATTCCCCTTACTAACTCAATTGCTACCTAGACTTCCATGTCATCATTCTGTCTCATTTTGCAATTTTTTTTATTATTTATGAAAATGAATAGTAGGCCTTTCCTCCTTCATATGGACTCTATTTTCAATGAAACAAATTGTGTTGTGATCATCTTGATGATATGGACGCATTGGTATAGTTTTCGAGCCAATCTGAGAATTTTTATTTTTGAGCTAAATCCTAAGCACCTGATCATCAGGCTCACAATTGCTTCTTGTCTCAAGAGGATCATAGCTTTAACATTGCCACTATTGCCTTATAACAATGATAGCATGAGAGATATACTGCAGCTGATATTAGAAGCCCTTCAAGGTTGAACAACCTCATGCTTCCTACCGTACAAAAGCCGTGTAGAATCTTAGAAATCATGGCAGAGTTTAGCTTTGGAAAATTCATGCTAAATCTTGAATGTGATGACTTAATATTTCAAGTGTTCCAGAACTTTTAAATGAGCATTACATAATCTCATCCGGATCATTTCAAAAGAATCATGCAAAAGATTGTGTCCTTGTTCCTACAAGTAGATGTTGACATTTGGAAGATATCGAGATCAAAACTATTAACTATTCAGAGGAAGAAACTAATTCTATCACCAACTTCCTATGGTCTAGTGGAGACTTATTTAATTAAAAACACAAAATTTCTCATAACAGTGTTGACTAACAAGGACCTTAAAAATAATTATGGAGGAAGTAAGAAGATAGGTAGTAAAACCTGCAAGAAGAATTAACTAAGAAGGAGAGGACTATGCTTTATATACAAGGGACCTTAGGAACTTTACCATTCATATATAAGTGATAGGAAGGAGGCAAAAAAGACATAACAAAAGGCGATTCCTTGAGATCATGGTGATCCTTCTATAGTTGCATCTATTGATTTTTAAGATGGTGAGCAACAACGTGATATTATTTAAAGAGACTTGTAGGATGAAAAGAATTTAGAAGTACATGAGGAAATTCAATTTAATGGTATTGATGAGGTACAATCCTATACAACTAAGTCCATAGGTCTCCAGGGGGATGTACATAAGTAATATGAGAAATCAAATATTGATAGTAGTCCTTGAGTCGTCAATGTTTGACAACTAGAGAAAGTGAAAAACATATTGTCTTCATAGGTGGAAGCGAGGAAAACTTGAAGCCATTAGTAGAGATCCAACATGATGAGCATGATCATGAGGGGGAGCATGGTAGACATAATGTGCAAGATGAACTATTCCTAGTGTGTTGGTCAAAGGCTGAAGTTGAACTTGTGGTTGTGGGGCATTTGGTGTAGAGAGGTACAGATATATTAAGGAAAGAACTAGAATTGTCAGTAGAGGAATTGTAGGAAAAGATCATGCATTTTAAGAAAAATATGATGATGTTGAAGAAGATAGTTACGATAACTAGAGACACTATCTTAAAGGAGAACACAAAAAATGGGGAGCTCATAGTGGTATCTGCTAAGTCATTGAACAACTTGTCTAGTGTAGAGCAATGTCTCATTTCTCTCACAAGGAAATAGATGGAATACCGTTGGGAGTTCCAGAGAACCCCTCTACAAGAGTACATACATAAGGCTTGTGGCACTACCAACCCACTTTATACATTAGGGAGAGCAGGTTTGACTTCTTCGAATGCATTATGTTGGATTATCGGGTGGAGCTACAGGAAAAATTAATACGATAGACTTATTCCATGTGCAGGAATTCATGTATTAAATATTTCCAATGAGATGGATTGGTGAGAGATTATGAGTTGGAACTCTATTGATGGGATGATTCCTACGAGGATACCATTAACCAAGAGAATACTACATCTCGAGCCCTTATTCATAGGTAGTGATGGATGGTTGAGATCAAAGGATTGTTTGGGATCTAGGTATCTAAGGATCCATTCAGAATCATTTAGCATGGAGGCATTGGATAACACATCAGTTTGTATGTGATCCTGATTCTTGGTATTAATGTACATATTTCTTTGTTGTGGATAGAAGTGCACTACTTAAGGGAAATAAATCTTTGAGGGGAAGGATTTGTAATATTCACTTTCCTCGATAGAGTCAAAATGGACGTAAACTACCCATGGTATTTACTATGGTATTTGCCCATGGTATTTTCCTTAATTTTTCAAGGGAAAAAAACAAAATAAGGTTTCTAGATAGTCCATCAAGCCTATAAAAGGTGGCAGGAGCTAGGCGTTTGGACCATCCTCAGCTATCTACCTTATTATGCTTGTTTAGGACATGGCATGCCTAGTTCTAGTTTGATAACAAGGAAGAAAGCCCCATGGGTGTAATTTCTCTAGTGGATCCATCTAGGGTCCAAAAGTGTGCTCTAGAGTTTAGTTGATCACTTTGTTGATGAGCAACCTTGAATGCCATTGTGTAGTGTACCTAGGGGGGATAATATGGGGTACAAAGGGAGGTACCCAAGGGAATAATGTAATAATGGGATGGGCCATAGTAATAAATAAGGTGGTTAACCCGTATCATGTAAGGAACCACAAGTAGTTAGCAATAATGTAATAAGCATATGTTATTAGATAGATGATATTAAGGGAACCATGGTAATGACCCATGGTATTGTATGTATGAGCCCTATATAGAGGCTAGAGACTTCCCATTGAGAGATGTCAAGGATTATTGTGTGAACAAGCATATGGCTTGTGGATTGTTCTCCTTCCTTAAGGAGTGAATGTATGGTGTTGCCTTACCTTAAGGGTTTGATCAATAAAGAAGCGTTTAAATCCATTCAAATCTTTTTATTCCTAGGTTTATTTCTATTATCTTATGCTTTCATATCAGATCTATAACAAGTGGTATGAGAGCACTTTCTTGGGTAAAGTGGAGAATTGTTTTTTTTGTAGGATTTTTTTAGATCGGCAAGTTTGCAAATTAGATCAGTATGTTTTGTTGCAAAATCTATAGAATCCAATTGTCGATCTGAGTTTTTCAGTAAAAAATACCCAATTTGAGAAAAAACATCAACCAAATCAAAGTCTGGATGAGGGAGATATTACTGATTTAAAAAATCAGTTGGGTTGCAGACATTTTTTGGGTGGTGAGTTTGCAGAGTATATATGTACATTCTGGTGAAAAATCTGAAGAATCTAATTGCAGATCTGGATTGTTTGTGAAAAAATACCCAAGTTAAAAAAACAAATCAATCGAATCGGAGTCCAGATGAGGGAGATATCGCTGATTTAAAGTCAACTCTTTTTTCAGATTTTTTTTTTTTTGTTATGGCAAGGCAGTTGCATCGCGAATCTGAAATCCTAGTGCCTAGATCAAGATTTCTACCACACGAGAAGATGCAAAATGGTTATTCCATTTCCGAAAATGTGTCATAATAAGGATTTTTAGCAATATTGACGAAATTGTGGCCATTTCAAATTTTCACCAAGTAAGAGCTTTATTTTCAAAACCCTCTTCATGGCAGTTCTATGTTTTACAGGAAAAGATAATGGTCCTACTATTGAAGAATTCATAAAAAATCTAAAGTCATTATGGGCACAACATTGGAAACTTTTCATAGCGATTAATATGGAAGATGAGGTTGTCAAATGGTTTAGATCAATTGAGAGCAAGATGCTGCACAACCTTTCAGATGAAGAATTTGAAAAAGTCCTTTTAGACAAATGGTCTCATGTAAGAAAACAAGATAATGAGAAACATGTGGGGTTATTTTCTACTAGTATCTCCTTATTGCAGGTTCATGGTTGGATTCAAAAGGAGAAGATTGTTATTTCTATAAATCCTAGTTGCAAGAAAAATCTTATAAGTGTTAGCTTGGTAAAAAGATTGCAAGTGCCAGCAAAATAAATGGAGCACACACATGTTAATAATGAGCAGGTGCAAGTTTATAAAGATTTGAAGATTTCTATGGACAAGTATGTATTGCATTTTTATTTCTATGCTTCAAATATGACTAATGAGGATGTTATTTTAGGATACCCTTGGATGGAATCGGTGGGTACTATAAATATTAATGTGCAGAAAAAATTCCTGAAGCTCTGGTATAAAAAGAAGAAAATTACATAATTACATTACAGGATATTTCCATCAATAAATAGGTAGAGTCCAAGGAGACTGCAATAGAAGATATTTTAGAGACTGACATATGAGATGATGAGCCATTGATGGTCGACAACCAAACACAAACATCAAACCAATTACTAGAAAAGTAGGTACATTCCAAGGAGGCTGAAGCAGAAAATGTTACATCATATGAGGATTCAGTGGCTGAAGTAATATTGGAAGATAAGAAACAACAACAGGCACCACAGCATGTACCAGATACCAATCAGGCTCCAATAGGTGGTAAATTAAAGAAATATACACTGTTGGTTACAACTTCAGCATATCACCACCCACATCACCCAGCAAGAAAACAACCAACAAGATGGCAACAAATTAGCTACAAGGAAAATAGCCCCTGCATGGCATATAGAGAGGGGCAACGATCCATGTACTATACATCAACACAGAAGAGCTACAAGGATCAACTTCTATCTCAAGCGAGTGAGGCACCAGCTAGATCGAGAGTTCACCATTCTCTTAGATGGCTAGATGCACGTGCATGGTATGAGTGGACTACTCTTTTGACTATATCTTATTATTTGTGTTCTTCCCATGTTTCGAGCATGAAACATGTTAAGGGGGTGAAATGTAGTATACCTAAGGGGGATAATATGGGGTACAAAGAGAGGCACCCGAGGGAATAATATAATAATGGGATGGGCTATAGTAATAAATAAGGTGGTTAACCCGCATCATGTAAGGGACCACAAGTAGTTAGCAATAATGTAATAAGTTCTTGGTATTAGATAGATGGTATTGAGGGAACCATGGTAATGACCCATGATATTGTATGTATGAGGCCTATATAGAGGCTAGAAACTCCCCATTGAGAGATGTCAATGATTATTGTATGAACATGCATATGTCTTGTGGAGTGTTCTCCTTCATTAAGGAGTGAATGTATGGTGTTGCCCTACCTTAAGTGTTTGATCAATAAGAAAACATTTCTATATATTCAGATCTTATTATTTCTGGGTTTATTTCTATTATCTTATACTTTCATATTAGATCTATAACACATTGGCAAGGGTTTCTATGTTAATCATTCTCGCATGTATTATTTTCAGTTATTAATTAAATAAAGTGGCTACATTTTAGATCCAATTCTCTTGCCTTTCTTGCTTAAAGTTTATTTTTTAATCAAAACACTAAAGTGTGCTAGAACTCTTAAAAAATTTAACCTCTGAGATCTTATAAACTCTAGTTTATTTTCTTGTGCCTCTCATCCACTTCATTTTTTTCTTCTGAAATGTTGTTATATCTATATATTTTTTCTTTTTCTTTATCTAATATATACATAGTGACATATGAATATGTTATTTGTAATTTCACTTCTACACATTAAAAACGTTAAATATGAAACCAATGATCTTTAGATGTACAAGACATCTAATCCATTGGACTTCTTTATATATACACCACAATTATTTTTTTTTAAATATTTTAAAGTGTTACATGTGATCCTCATATTAAAAATCAGTCAATTACAAATCTCCAAAAAAACGTCTTTATAGAATAAAGAATTCTATCTTTATATGTATAAATTTATATTAACTTTATATATATAAACAATGACATTAAATATTTATTTATATTTTATGTTTTAAGTATTAAAATGTTGATACATGACACTTTTATATATATAATTATTAATATTTAAAACATGTCATGTCAACATCATATTAAAAATAAATAAATTGCAAATCTAGCTTAAAAAAACTTATTAATCCGTAAGAAATCCTCACTTTATATAGAAAATTTATGTTTATATTTTTTGACTAATAAAATATTACATATATATATTATTATGATCTTTGTTTTATGGAGTATTATATAAATATAAATTGTTAGATTAGATTTTTATTATGATTATATCTTATAAATTAAAATGTTATACATAGAAGTCGAACACACAGATTTTATTAATATTTACAGATTTGCATAAAAACAATGAAGTCCGAATATCCCTAAAAGTACTATTAGTGAAATACAAATTATTCCTATATATATAATTTATATTTCTTTTTATTATTAATATGTTTTAAATTTGCTATATCAATTAGAAATTAACAATGTAATAATTTAAGTATATCTTTTAGAATGAAAAATGGAAATGTAAGAAATTGTTACTATGTTTTTTTCCATAACTTTTTTCCATATAAAGTTATGTTATTTAATATGGACTATGAAATATTTATTTATTGCTAATAATTAAATAATTTGTTTGTTATTAATATATTTTTATCTTCCCCGGATGCGGGTGACGAGACAATTGTCAACTCAGAGCCACAGGGAAGCCATGTGCCATCCCGTGCCCAAGATCTGCATTAACTCCTCTCTCCGCCACCATGGAATTACAATTAAGGGAAGGCGGCCGGCCATTAATGCAGGTTATGTCACCATGGCAAGTAGGCAGGCTGCAACTACGGCGATTTGGGTTCATTTTAAGGGAGGTAGGCCGGATCATGGCGCTCAAACGCTCATCTGCTGCTTCCTCGTTCAGGTCTCCAGGTCTGTGGGTAACATTTCCAGAATTAACATTGTGTATTGTGAGGGCACTGTTCGAAGGGGGCTCTGGACTGTGGGGCACAGAGCTATCACTGCTTCTACATCCGCAACTGCCCCTGCAGCAATGTTTCGTCGCAGAGGACCAGCGCGTGGAAGGCCAGCTCGCCCTCCAGCTGATCGACCGCGAGTGCAATGTTGTCGCTGCCACTGCCACAAAGGAGTTCAGGCCACCCCCATTCAGGCCAGCCAGATCCTGGACACGGGCGATTCTGAGGCGGAGCCTGCCCCTGCTCCAGCATTCGGGTCTGCCATGTTCTCGTTTGGCAGCACGCGGGATAGGCCACGTATCAACGCCTACGTCTCAGTCCTTTTCCTCGAAGAACCTGATGAAGATGAAGGCGCAAGCAGCTTGGGAAAATCCCCAGTGGGAGGCCAGGAAGCGGAAGAACAGCCACCAGCGGCGACGTCGAGGTAGGCTCCAAAAAGCCCTCTAGCTCAGGAAACCACGACCACCAAGGCAAACGATGAGGAGGACTGGGAAGCACTTCGGGAAAGATACGGCTGGTGCGAAGTGGTGGAGGAGAAGCCACCAAAATAGCCCTCGACTGGACCACCTCTTCCTCACCCCGCATTGCTCAGGTTTTGTTCTAGTTCCTTCAGGTCTAGCTTCTGTCTTTGGGTATGTTTTGGTTATCTCGAGTCTAGGGTTTAATAGTCTGATACCCCAGTGCGGGATGTTTATGTTTTGGCTCCCATGCCCCTGCGTGGGCGGTTTAAGACAGTTTTTTGTGCCCCTGCGTGGGCGGTCCAAGGCAGCAGTCGCGCCCCTGTGTGGGTGGTTCAAGGTAGTTTTCGGGCCCTTGCGTGGGCGGTTTAAGGCAGCTTCATGCCCCTGCATGGGTGTTCTGGAATTGTCAAGGTTTTTTCTGGTCTTCAATGATTAAGTGTCTCTGCACAGCAGTAAAGCCCTGGTCTGGGCATGTTGTCCTGTAAAAGTCAAGCCCACAGCGCCAATGATGGCCTTGGGCTTCTTGTTATCCTGGATGTAATTGACCGACTATACATAATATAATAAGTAGTTTTTACAGAGAAAAAAAAAACATATTTTTATCTTATTAACTAAAATATAAAATGATATTATTTGTTTA
>APFE031577823.1:25224-111162 GCA_000404065.3 Pinus taeda
ATATCTTTTTATATTAAAATTTATTTCTTATATTTTTAATTATTTTATTAGGTAATAAAAATAGTCGTTACAAATTTAGATCCAAGATATTTTATTTAAATAACTTTTATGATTACTAATTTATTGTTTTAAATATTATTTTATTAATTTTAAATATAACTTTACTTTACAGGTACATAATGTTGAACTGAGCAAAATAACTCATGCTTGGCTTTATCTCTATTATTTTATTTAATTCCTGCATGTCCCTATCTCTCCATTATTTTATTTAATTCTTGCCTAGCTCTATCAATTTATCAATTTATTATTTTATTGGTTTTAAATATAATTTTATTTTTGTATGACCTGTAATTATA
This sequence comes from Pinus taeda, assembly GCA_000404065.3. Lineage (NCBI taxonomy): Eukaryota > Viridiplantae > Streptophyta > Pinopsida > Pinales > Pinaceae > Pinus > Pinus taeda. Next base: position 25,581 of record APFE031577823.1, read on the forward strand.
TAGCTTTTCTATATTTAGTTATTTTAGTATATAAAGTAAATATAAATTTAGAATCCAATTTAAATATTTTATTTATAACTTTTTATGATTACAAATTTATTGTTTTAAATATTATTTTATAACTTTAAATATAACTTTATTTGAGACGTATATAATACTGAACTAATAAAACACCATTGACCAAAATAATTACTAATTTATTGTTTTAAATATTATTTTATTAATTTTAAACACAACTTTACTCCACATGTACATAATACTGAACTAATAAAACACTACTGAACACAATAATTCCTGCTTGGCTCTATCTCTATTATTTTATTTAATTCCTGCCTGTCTCTATCTCTCTATTATCTTTGTTTACATTTGCTTTACGGTTTTGGTTATGACATGTTCTGCTAATGTTTATTTTTGTGTGTTTATAATAACTTTTGGTCACTTTCATGACGGTGTATTTATAATAAATTTAAATTATTTTGATGAAAATTTTATTAATTGTTTGAATGTTTATTTATAGTTAATTAATTGTTTTCAGGCAGTCGGAACCATTTTGAATATTTCAATAACTTCCTGTTTTTAATTATGACATGTTTGGACAATTTTAATGATCAATTTATTAAATGTTTTCATTTTTATTTTTGTATATTTATAATAAGTTTGCGTTTAAATGTTTCAATTTTTATTAGTATGTATTGCAAATAATTTTGAATATTTCATTTTCTTTTTCTTTTTCTATTTAGTTCCAAGGTTATCCTGTAAAAAGAAAGTAAAATAAGATTAAAAAGTGGTATAAATTTTCATTAAAAAAATATTTACAATTATTTGACATTGAAATACTTGTTATATTTTTTATTTTTTTTCTATTTAGTTACAAGGTTATCAAGTGAAAAGAAGGTAAAATAAGAAGGTAAAATAAGAAGTGGTATAAACTCTCATTTAAAAAAAAAATTGTTTTAATATTTACAATTATTTGACATTGAAATACTTGTTATATTTTTATATTATATTGTTATAATTGTATATATTATATATATATATTATATGTTTATATTAATATTAAATATTTTTTAATAATTTTTTATTAGCATACATCAATAACTAAATAAATTATAAACGCACAAAATATTAATATTAGAAAGCTATATATATATATATATATAATATATATATATATATATAATTATTATTTAAGATAGATATTGGAATATGTTATTTACTATCAATCTTCAAATCTTCTCTTCTATTTCATATATAAAATTCAAATATAATAAATAACATAGTTTTTCAAATTTTTTCTTACACGCACATATTGAAATATTTTTAAACAATAATCGTAAATAAAATTGAAAATATAAGAAATTTTTTTATGTTGATTTGCTTTAAATCTCCATATAAAATTGATTTTAAAAAAATGCTACTATACACATTGAAATACTCTATTTATGGCTAACACTTTTATGTTTTTAATATTTTTTCTTTAAATATTACATGTTAAATCTATGTTTAGGATGGCATGAATTAAGCACATTTCCTTTATACTCCGGTATAAATATATATATGTCAACTCTAGATTGAGTGGTGAAGGACTTACACATCTCCCTTATACTAAAAAAAAGACTCAATTATAAAAGAAATTAAAGACTTTTATCTATAAAATGCTTTATCTCTATATGTAAATATGATGTAAAATTAAGATTCACATTGGAGTTCCTCAAATCAAGTATTTGCCAAAACATGGAGAGGCATAATTCCACCACCCCTCAACATGTCTTAATCCATTAATGAGTGATACATGATATTATGTCATAATAATATTATTTAGCCCTAGCCACCCTTATTAGGAAGAGATTTTTAGAGATCCCACATAATTCCACCCCTCAACATGTCTTAATCCATTAATGAATGATACATGATATTATGTCATAACAATATTATTTAGCCCTAACCACCCTTATTATGAAGAAGTGTTGGAAATCCCATCAAAAAAATTCATTTAATTGAGTTAAATGTTTTTTTAGGATAGAGGTCAAGCTCATCTACAACATGTAATATTGGGAATCCATGGTGCTCCATTCTTGGTCACACCTCCAGTTCATAATTCCAAAGGGTAAAACAAATATGGTATGATTAAAAATCTTACCTTCAAACTCCACCATAGTTGGCTGATATTCTGCCTGATCATTATTGAGAGCAGCATTAATTTTTGGAATGCTCTAGGCCACATCACCTACTATTGATGCCTCATGGATTTGTGAAAATTGTTCGATGCCTTTATGATGAGGGTATTTTTTAACATAATGTGGCCCCCCACATCCCCAACATTGTAATGGGGTCTTGCTGTTCTTTCGTTATCAAATCTACCAGATTTCTCACTGAATTTTGTTTCAGATGGTGTGTTAATTCTGAGCTGGTTTTTGGGAAGGTTTTTGTTGTTTTTTCCCTTAGAAAATCCTTTGCCAGCACTGCCCTGATTTCCCTTATTGCCCATATCAATTCTATTATTTTTCTTATCAGCCCATTTCCTACCCAGAATTTCACCCTTCTGTTTGCTTTACTGATAGCATATCTTGGATTTTCATATAAAATTGTCCATTTTTTTGGGTTATCAAACTCAATTCTCTCCCTCATTGCCATATGTAAATTGCTAGCAAAACATTGTACCTTAGCCTCTTCCTCACGTATGTAAGGTACATATTGAAGAAAAGAGGTAAAACAGGTGATGAACTCATCCATGGTTTGTTGTCCAAGCTGCAAGTCGTGAAATTCCCTTGCTTTCTCATTGTAAAATCATTCCATCAGATATCTTTCCTTCAAAAAAATTTGGAACTCCTCCCAAGTTATGTTTTGTTCACTTACCCCATATACAATCTTGACCTCTTCCATAAAGTGGTCTTCCCTTGTAGTTGAAAGATAGACAGTCGAGCTTTTAGATTGTGATCGTACTCATATAATTAAAAGTATTTATTCATGTTAATTAACTAGGCTTTGGCTGCTTCTTCTAGCTCTCCATCGAAGAGTGGCGGTTTAATTTTCCAGAATTCCCCTTGTAATTCCACTTGCTGCGTTTTTGATGTGGGGTTCTCCGAAGCATTCTCCAACTTCTTTTCCTAATTTTCTTCCCCTCCTCCTGTTCCTTCAAGTTCCATATGGTAACCTTGTTCCTTTGACATCCGATCCCGCTTAGGGCTAGGAATCGGCTGACGTTGATTCTGCTTATCAAACAAGCTTTTCATAAGTTTCTCCTGTTCCATGGTTAGCCTTGCATTTTCCTCCCATGGGTGGGTAATCTCATTCTTTAGTCCTTGAAGTGTTTCTAATATCGTATGATTAGTGTTGTGCGCCTCTTCTCCTAATTGTATCCATATTTCAGGATTATTTCCATGGAATGTGGCAGGTCTTGGGCCAGCCATATTTCTGTGTAGAACACCATCCATCCATCTCACAACCTGTTATTTTCTTTTCTCCACACATTACTGAGTTAACAATAATCAAGAAACATCAAAAAATAATAATTAATTGATATTTTCTTAGCACATTTGCCAAAGGCCCAGATTTGTAACCTGGCTCTGATACCACATGTCACACCTCTAATTCATACATGCCAAAGGATAAAATTAAATGTAAATTTTTTTTACTAACTAACACATTACACAAGGTGTACATTATCATAACGTAACACGATAAATGTAACACAGTAGTAATCTTGATGTATTTAACTTTGGTGTAAATATAGTTGCATTTAATGGAGTTTTACAGCACTTATTTCATGGGTTATCATTTTGATCAAAGGCCATCGATTAAAGGTTGAAGTAATGCTACCCGTACCTTGAGAATTTCAACCATTCCACCAGTTGTTTGACTTTGTGCTTAAGCACTCAATCTGTCATGCTCATTTATCGATGGTGTGGTTTATGGTTATGGCATTCAGCCTGCTATTCTGTCCTGGTATGTGGCATGGCAGACTTGTCACTCCACTACAGTGCACCTCGGGCTCCTCGATGCTCTAACGGTGGAGATCCTGGGTATGCGATCCTATGGTGGGCTTCTTCTGGAGGTTTACCAACCCTGCTCTTAGGCGTTTTGCCTCATTTACCTTTTCCTTTCCTCATCATCCAATCCGTTTCATTTCCTTCACTGAATTATGGCTAGCATTTGTCTACTAAACTAGGGTTTTGTCTAGGATGGCAGTCTTTCTGGATACAAGGTCATGGCTTCTCCTCCGTAGAAGATTTCTTGGCTAAAATGTTTGCAGCTATTTTTTTTTCAGTTTAAGCGTATCATACAATCGATGTTGTTATTTGTAATCATACAACAATTCCCTGCTTAATGATTCGATTGCTAACGCTACTTCTATTACTCTGCAACTGTAGGGGTGACAACTACGGTTGATGTCTTGGAGCTGCTTTCGCCTAGTAGATACCCTACAGTCTCTCCAAATGTTTCCGAGTATGAGTTAACTACATCTTATGTTTATCTGATAGAGAGGATATCTGTCAATCATGCCTTTTTTATTTTAGAGACTCAGATCTTAGGGTGTAAATGATTTCTTCCAAATTTGGTGTAAGGCGAAAGCTCCAGGGTTTTGTAATGATTTTCAGGTGAATGCCTTGTTAGTTTCTTTTAGTTATAAGAACATACATTACCCCCTTTGGGGAAGTTGCCTACCCAGCTGTGAGCCTTGAGGTCATGGCCATTCTGGTGAGGTTTTTATTACTTAGATTTGTTAAAGGGACTCCAGTCCTGAGAACGTATTTTGTTCTGGTTTCATGGTGTATAGAAACTTCTAGTTTATTGGATACAAAGCCATATGAATGTAAATTCGAGCTCTTGTTTTGTTGTAGGGAATATTTTACAGTTTTTCCTGAATTCATGTAAGTAATCCTTGCTTTGGAATTACAGATATGACTTTTGTTTGAACTATGGAAATCTCTTGAGTTTTACTCTTTGGACATTTTGCTTGATATATATATTGTTACGAATATGCATTTCAATTTATGTTCGAAGTATGTATTTCATAATTTCATTTCCTGTACAATTTCTATGGTAAATTCTTTCACGGTTTCGGTCAGAACGATATGGCAGTTCTATGTTGTGTAATTTCAATTTTCAGGGTTCCATGAATAATAATAATCCCCAAAAGTCTTGCATCTCTATTATATCATCACATCCTTGTCTTGGGAATTTAGAATGCCTACCTTTTCTCTTCTACTGTAAGCTTTAATATCTGTTAAACTTAGTTATAATGCTCGATATTGTCCCTGTCAATGCTAACCCTAAGGGGTTTCACCTCTACAGAGGGTTTAAGTAAAGTCACGAGTTTAAACTTATAAATTTGCAGTTGCACTACAAGGCTAGAGCTATGTGACTCTATAGTACATACTCTTGTCCCTCCCGGCTACTTTGACCCTTCCCATGATTCATTCTTTGGCCCTCGGGTTCTAACCCTGGCTACTGAGCCCACGTTTTTCCAGTGGCGTTCCACCCAAGGGTTTGGCTTTAGTTTTCTGTTAAAATATTTTCATTTTCGTTCTCCGTTTTTGTGACTGGTACCTCCAACATGCATTCTTTACTTTACACAGGCAACAAGAAATGCTTTCTAGATTTATTACTACCGTGATTTTATCAGATATAATTTCCATATTTTTTAAAGACTCATAGAGGAATTAATTCCATAGCTTGCGCTACCCTAGAATGGGGTTTTTCCAATTCTAAATAAATACGGACCTTATTATAAACTTAACTAGAATCTACTATGACCGGCGATTCCGGTGCCACCTTCTCACTTCTATATAGATTTAAATGCATTTACAGTCCTAGTGTTAACTTGCTATATATCTCTTCAACATCTTTTCCAAACTCAGAATAAGACACATAATTTCATTTACACAACAAATAACTTCCAGTGGTACCACTTACCTGTGTAGTGGTTTAAAGGAAAAATTCCTAGTGGAAGTGGTCACCTCTGTTTCCTACTGCCCGTCAGGTTACCATCCATGAGATTTGTCTTTCGAGACCAAATATCTCCCCAAGCTTTCCTACAAGACCATAGTCTTCTGCAAGTTGCTTCCACACAATGCCTCTGCTATCTGGTCCTCACCAGACTTAGCAATTCCTTTTCCCTTACCGCCTGACCTATCAACCCAATTTTTCCTCCCCTACACTCCTTTTCTCTCGAGCATCCCCAGTTAGGGGAGGTAGTTAGGGTTTTTTAGGCAACTGCCTTTTCCACTTCTTTCATGAGAAGTTACAAAATCTGTTGATCTTCAATCATTTCCTAATATTTAGAAAATTAATAATATTATTTCACTAAATAGAACATAACAATATTGTCCAATTTGTTTTTCTTACAACAGTAAATAAAATATTTACAGATTTTCTGGGGACATTACATCCTCTCTTTTCCTAAAATATTTTTTGTAATACCTTACAGTCAGTTTGACTTTGTCCCTTTAGGACAACTATACCAATGTGTTTTTCTCCATTCTCTCTTTTCTTGAAACATTTTTAATAAATAACTTACCATTATTTTGACTTATGTCCCTTAAGGACAACTATACCAATGTGTTTTTTTTTTTTTCGTGCATATGTCCCTTTTATGGGATAGTTGTTCTTTTTTCTAGCTAAGGTTTCTAGAAAAAGGCCCCGTTGTGAATTTAATGTGTTTTTTATGGTTGTAGATATGTCCCTTTTATGGGATTGTTTCATAGTTGTTTTGTTTTCTCGCTAGGGCTTATGGAAAAAAGGCATAGTTGTCCATTTTAGATATGTTGCTGCGAGAGGCACACCTGTGTCCCATTAAAGGATATTTCTCTTTGCCACATTGTATATATATGCATGTTTGAAAAGTTAATTTATGTCTTATTGCAGTCTAAATCATCTCTGGTTTAAGATAATACGTATGTTTTTTTCCTCTAATTGTGAATCTCTGCATGAAGTTAATTTTTAATGTGCCGAGTCTATGAAGGTAGTTGAATTCCTCATCCATCACGAATCGTGGGGAGTATATTAATAGTGATGAATTAGATATGTTTTAGATACCTCAAGGATTATCCCATTGGATAAACTTCCCTAGCGAGAAATATCTAATAAGGAAAAGTTGGGATACCTCATCGAATACAAAGAAACCATAGTAACAAAATATTGAAATCTTCAACCTTAGGCGGAAGAGTGAATTGATGGGGCCCTAATCGGAAGCCCCGATGAAAGTCTTGCATTCGACAAACTGGGCAGTAGAGATCAACACAGACCTTGTACAGTGGTTCCTTCCAGTTATTTGGTAGTCAGGCTATCGGCATACAATTAGTCAATAGAATTGTGAGCTGACCCCCTAACCCGGCCTGTGTGGTGGTTGATAGGGTTCAAAGTAATGCCTTTTCAAGGAAGAGATAAAGAGCTTAACTTGATCTCCCTACGGTCTGATCCTGAGTTGTATTGGGAATCATGCTTCGTCAGCACAATCGTGATTTTATTTAATTTAAAAAAAATACACAAAGAGTTAAAAACATTTTCCTCGCGAGAAATAATGGGATGGAATTATTGGAGGGTCTCAAAATTTTCTTTTATTTTTTCATGCTGTAAAGATATTGGGGGAAGAAAATTTTAATTATGCAACTGCGACATTAATTTGTAGTATTAGAGTGTGCATTTGACCTCTGAAAAAACTGAGATGAAATAATTGGAGGGTTTCAAATTTTTCTTTTAGTTGTGCATGTTGTAAAGATATTGAGGGTAGAAAATTTTAATTATGGAACTACGACATTAATTTGTAGTATTAGAGTGTGCATTTGTACTTTGAAAAAACTATAATTATAAGAAAATTTGAAGAAGTTTTTAAGAGCATGTTGTTAATATGCTTGTTACAAGTAAATTTGAAGAAGTTTTTAAGAGCGTGCTATTAATATGCTTTTTCAGAGAGGAATAAGGGCACGAAATGGATGGTTATTAGAGATTGGACTTGAAACATATCTAGGAAAGAAAAGAATGGAAGCCATGTAAATTGCTGAGAGACGAGAACATGATGGAAGGGACATTAGTGAGTGTGAGGATAAGAGTTCAAGGAGCTCTAGGAAGAGAGTGGCATGAAGAGCTTTTGAGCTAGTCACCAAGGTTGACTCTAGAACAAATATGGAAGTGCCCTTATAATATGGCACCCTGAATTTGGAAGAGTTGTTGTATTGGATCAACACTCTAGAGAAGAATTTTGACAATGAGGATGTTCATGAGGGCTGGAAGGTCATGTACGATGTAATCACCACAGATGCAGTGCAATGGTGGAGTGAGTTATGCTCACACATGAGAAAAAAAGGAAAAGAGAAGATTAAAAGATGGGATATGATGTTAGTTAAGTTTAAGAGAAAATGTATGCGTGTGGATTGGTAGTTGAATTTATTAAGGCACTTACAAAATTTGGGGTAGAAATCCATGATGCTCAAAAAGCATATAGAGGAATTCTATAGGCTCAATATAAGAGCAAGTCATATAAGAGGAATAAGGGCATGAAATGGATGGTGATTAGAGATTGGTGTTAAAGTATACCTAGGCAAGATTGGATCATGATGCAAGGGACATTAGTGAGAGTGAGGACAAGAGTTATGAGGAAGAGATACAAGAGCTCTAGGAAGAGAATAGCATGAAGAGAATTTGATTAAGCTAGTCACCAAGGTTCACTCTAGACCAAATCTTGAAGTTTCCCTATATTACGGCATCGTGCATGTGGATGGTGATGAGAGATTAGAGTTGAGGAACCTACAGATAAGAATAGAATCCATGTAAACTATTAAGAGACGAGAACATCATGCAATGACATGAGTGAGAGTGAGGATATGAGTTATGAGGAAGTGATACAAAGAGCTTTAAGAAGAGAGTAGTATGAAGAGAATTTGATTAAGCTTGTCACCAAGGTTGGCTCTAGACAAAATATGGAATTGCAACTACATTATGCCACCCTCAAAGTGGAAGAGCTCCTATATTGCACCAACACTCTAGAGAAGTACTTTGTCTATGAGGATGTTGAGGACAACTAGAAGGTCAAGTACACTAAAAACATGAGGCATGTAGCACTATCGTGGTATGTCTAGTACATAGACTAGAGAAAAAAATGAAAAGGGAAGATTAAACGTTAGGATACGACGTTGGATAAGTTTAAGAGAACATTTATGACCCACGATTACTAGTTTAATTTATTGAGGCAATTACCGAATTTGGGGAAAAATTCGATGACGCAAAGGGGAATTCTACAGGATCAATATAAGATCAAGCCACATGGAGGAAGATGTGGAGAAGGAGGCAACTTAGATAAATGGGGTGAGGTTTGAAATTTAACGTTAAATCATCCTCCTATCCTTGAATACTATGGAGGATGCATATTACTCAACACTAAGGGATAAGAAAATTTCTCTAGAAAGCAAAGCCAACCTAGTACAGGAAGGACTCTAGCTAGAGGCAAAGAGTCTCCCATCAAGGAAGAGCCTAGAGTCCAAGATAATAAGTCGGTAGTTCAAGTAGTTAATATCAAAGAGGAGGAGAATCAAGGGGTAGGATATTTTCCTAAATAGGTAGAGGTTGAAACACGAAAGTGAGATGGTACATATATGTAACGATAGGTCATCCCTCATGGAAGTTTCATGAAAATAAATCGACAAGTCAAAGAGGAGAAAATGTTGCAAAGTCCAAGGATGTGGCAACAAGAACATAAGTAAAAGATAAAGCCACTTAATTAGGTGAGTTTCTGATGCTAAAGAGAATTTTAATTAGAGGGAAAATGAGAAGCAAGAACCACCACAAGTGAGGAATTTGTTTAGAATAATCTACAAGTTGAACTTTAAAAGATGCAATGTAATTATTGATAGTGGCAGCACTAGTACTGCTTAAATGATGGAGAAATTGGGGCTGGAAAGGGTGATACACCCCCCTCCTTATCACATGTTGTGGTTACAAAAGGGACACTCGATTCTTGTCAATGAACAGAGAAAGATGAAATTGCAAATCAGTAGCTACAAGGATGAGGTGTTGTGCGACATCATGGCTATGGATGTTTTCCATGTCTTATTGGGCACGTTGTGCCAGTATGACAAAGTTATACATGACAGAAGGAAGAAAACATAATATTTTGAGAAAGAAAACTACAAGCACATGTTGTTATATTTGTAGGACAACGAACTTAAAGAGGATTGAGGCCCACATGTATTAATGATGGCCCATAAATAGTTGCTACAAGAAGTCAAGAAAGAAGAAGAGGTACAATTCACTATAATTGGTAAGACACAAACCATCTTTACACAAACACACACATCTAAATTAGTTTCCTACTCAAATACAATCAATATTAGATGAATTTTCCGATGTTATTGTAGATGGGTTACCTAATTCTTTGCCACTTGTGAGGAGTATCATCATATTAAAGATTCAATTTGAGCAGCTAATCTACCTAAGAAGGTAGGTTATAAAATGACCCCTAGATAAAATGAAGAAATGAGGAAACAAGTTGAGAACTTGTTGGACAAAGGCCTAATCAGAGAAAGCAAAAGCCCTTGTGTTGTGCTAGTTTTCCTTAGTCTAAAAAAAGATGGAGGTTGAAGAATGTGCACTCTTTCCAAAGCAACTAAGAAGATAACCATCAAGTACAAATTTCCTTTGCCCCGCATGAATGACATTATGTATTATCTAAATGGTACGAGTTTCTAGAATATATTTAAATAAAGGGTACCATTAGATTCACATGAGAGAAGGGAACATCTGTAAGAAAACGTTCAATACCTATGATGACTTGTGAGAGTGGTTGGTTATTCCTTTTGGATAGACCAAAACACCTAACACTTTCATGAGGCTCATGAATAAAGTCCTCAAGGAATTCATTGGTATGTTCATAATCCTTTATTTGGATGATTTCCTTCTGTAGAATACGACTAAGGAGGATCATTTCAAGTTTTTAAAACTGATAGTAAATAAATTGTGATAGGAGAAACTTCTAATAAAATGTAAAAAGTGTTCCTTAACATATAATTTCTTTATTCAAGATTTATTATTTCTTTTAAAGGGCTGAAAATCGCCATTGAGAAGCAAAAATTTATTAAATATTGGCCTTCTCCAACCAATATCCATGAAGTGATAACTTTCCATAGATTTCCTAGCTTTTACAGGAAATTTATTCGTAATTTTGATCACATTTGTGCACTAGTAGTGGAGATAATTATGAAGGAATATCAACCTTTTAGATGGAAAACAATAGAAAAAGATGAATTCCAATTAAAATGAGAAAATAAAAATGAAATATATTTTAATTTTGACTAATTTCAAAAATCCTTTTGACATACAATGCGATGCTAATGGAACAACTATTAGAGCTATCCTTACCAATGATGGAAAATTAGTTTTGTATTTAAGTGAGAAATGGAATAAAGAAAAAAAAGTATTCTACTTATGATAAATACTTTTATGAAATAATGCTGGGTGAGTTTTTGATAGACCTGATATTTCTACACAGTAGGCAACAAAAACCGCTCAACATTGGCACTTTCGATAACACAAACGAAGTTGGTGAACTTTCATCGATATACTAATGGGTGACAGTGACAACCAAGTTTCCACAGTGTGAAATGATTGTCTATGAATTGTGACACTCAATTCCTTCCTATCAAGCACTTCACCATAAACATAGGACTATACACTACGTAATTCTTTAAGGCCCTAGACTTACTAGACAATGCACAAGCCATAAGTGAGAATGCATATGGTGTCATAGTGAGTTATACGTTCGACCATTAATTCTTATGTCAACAATATTAAGGATAAATTCCTTAATTGTTAAACAAACTTATTTATTATCATTAATTGCCTTATGAATATCTAGAACATCAAACAGGTTTACAAGTATTTGGAACCATTACAAACCATTTAACACAAAAAAATACCAGACAACATCAACAACATCATGTATTTATACATCAACATGAAATATAGGGGGAAACTCAACCATCCATTAGATTATATTATCATAAATGGAAAACGTGTGATGCACTATGTCACAGTCATGAGACCAGCAGGCTCGATATCCTTTCAAATATATACCACACACAGAGAGTGAACAAAGCCCATAGTCCAAAATATAGATATAGATATATGCATGAAAAATACAATAGGGATTCACATTGGCTACTCACTCTAACATCCATGCCTACCACTACAAACATACAAATACATACAACACGTAACCAAGAGAAAACTCTACATTTCATCTTCCTCCTTTGTCAAACCCACATTCTACCTTCAGCACCTTTCTTATCATCACTTTGAAGCCCTTCGAATCTTCTCAACCCTCTACCTAGTCACTCCAGTTATCTCATAGGTCATTCAGATATTTTTTGATCCCATCCCTAAGATGGTACATGCATAATAATAGCCCTTCGAAATATCCTCGCCAAACTGCTCCACTCCACCATCCTCATTCTCATGTAAAATATCTATAACCTCCTCCCTACTATGACATCCCTTGTTGGCTCCATCCTGCAAAAAAATCCTGAATAATGATATTTCCTATCACGTGCCTCATGTCCTCAAGTGCAAATTCTTCCTTCGTACATGAAATCCTCATGTGTTATGTATTACATGGTATTCCAACTCTATGTTTCACTCCACCCATCCCTTCAGCACTCCTCAATTCTTTTGTGCAATCTAATACTTGTAAAAAAAAAAAAAAAACGAACTCAAATAAGCCCCCAACAAAAAAATGTGGCTCATCCCAAGCCACTGAATCCTCCTTCTATTCCCATGGCTTTGGTAATACTTCTTTGTTAGTGAGGCTATATATTTTTTAGTACAATAGTCGCATGGATGTTGAGGAAGTCTTGTTGGATTGCTTCTCTTAAAATATGTTGAAGGGTTCTTCCCCTCGATCATGATGTCCCCTGAAAAAGAATCCTTGCCACCACTTCTGCTCGCGGGCCGTATTTAATGGCTATCCTTGATCATTAACCCTTTCTTGTTGATATACCTTCTCCTTCCTCTAGTAGCTATACGCTAGGCATCGACCCTCGAGCCTTCTCCAAGGTACCACAAGGGTCATTGTGATAGGATGGCTCACCCTTTTTTGTGTAGCAACCAAGTGCCCATGAAGTGTTTTCATTTCCTTGCATCCATGAGAGCAGGGGTTCTACTACTTCTATCCCCATTCCACCCCATCATGCATCATGACAAGCCTATGTTCTGGTGCTAGAATCCCCATGGTAGAGATTTCCCTGACATTTATCTGGAAGATATGTCCATAAAGCCTCGCCAAATGCAGTGTAAGGCTAAGCTAATTAGTATAAATATATTCCAATGTGAAAAACATTCATCTGAGTGGAGGGGGCGTTTCCTCATGCATGCCGCTTGAGACAATAGAACCACCACCCACGGATGAACTCTTTCATTCTTGTTATACCATCTTGGGTTATTTCAACACAATCTCCCTCTCTGCAGCTATATTGCCCTATAATCACCAACAACTAGAACATCTTCTCCGATTAGTTCCTTAACCTTTCTCATTCCTCCTTCAACTTTGTCTGTCTATCTCATTGTATCTATTTTCCTTTCGTGCAACCTTTCTACTATACCACACTATAGAATCATGAAATACTCTTGTATTCTCTAAGTTTAAATATTTTGATATGGCTCCATATAATTTCTCTGCACCACGTCGTCCCATGAGTATTGTATTATAGCCCTTCAAGTCACTTCCTTTCCCCTTGCAGGTGATTATGAAATTAATGGTGTCATTATGATATTTTGATATGAATATTTGAATTCCTTCTTATCAACTAGATAGGATGGCTTGCACATGCTACCATTCTTGTGTTATCTAGTTTCAATAGATTATATTTCCTTCACTGTTGTATTATCCTCATTTGGGTCTTCATCATGATAATACATGGTTTAATATGATAATTGTTGTGCTTCCATTAGTAGCCTTAATAAAATTTGACAACCTCTCCAACCACTTTATTTCATTCAAACTAAGTTACCATACAGGGATCATCCTTTCTGCATGGCCATCATGATGTGATTCCAACCTTGCTATGAATTCTTGAACCTTCACATGCTAGAATCCATTATTGTTGGTGTATTCAAATTCCAAGGATACAATTTCCACATTCCCCTTTTAAATTTCCCATAAAACAATTCTCTAATGGGTTGTCCCCCAACACTATGTGTTGTCTATCTTATCAATACTTCTTATACCACTTTATTTCCCCTTTATAATCACCCCTTCTAGCACAAGGGGTCAGTTTAATCTACCACTCCATAAGAACTATGATCCCTATAGCCACTAGCCATCACTACTACACACAAATGCTCCTACACCAAACTGTATTCATATCTAGAAGGAGTAGTACCCTTTTTTATTAAACTTTGATTAATTCAACCATCCTAATTCTAATTTTGTACCCTACCAATTAACTATGAACATTTTTCTCCCTCTCCTGGGTTCAACCCAGGTACCAAAATTCTCTCTCTCTCTCTCTCTCTCTCTCTCTCTCTCTCTCTCTCTCTCTCTCTCTCAACATTGTTAAGGATCAGATCATAGTACTCACTTAGCAAGTCTACAACCTTCTCGACGGTGTTTTCATCCCAATAGTCTGCAATGGCCATCATTTGGGGACCGGGGAAAATTTTAGCAGCTGATATTCACATGTGGTCTATTTTTCCATGTTTTCACAAAAAAATATTTGCCAATTTTCATTTTTCTTATAAAATATTTGCCCAATTTTTATAATATCAAATTGTTTTACCTCAAATATCACCAAAGTTTTGTAGAGGCTATATATAAAATCACTAGAAATTTGAATTTTCTTTACAAGGATATCACCTATTATTTTACATTTTCATATTAAGGACTCATAAGACTTCCCAAGGTTTCTATAATTTAAGATAAATTTCCATCCTTAAAATTTTCCCTACTAGGGACTTTCCTCTGTACTAATGTTCACCTTCCAATTTCAAATAGGTTGTTTGTGCTCTAGAGATTGTAATGGTAGTGCACCGACTTGGTGCTTCCCTTCCACTTTTAGAATTTGAATGTTCGAAGGATCCTCTTCCTCCTCTCCTTGTTATGCTATGTTGTAGCACTCCAAAAACTCCTACATTATATGTAGGTGTTGATGCGTAGAGCACAGTGGCATGTTCCCCACCATTGTCAGTTCCTTAGAAGTGAATATCTTTTGTCGCAACACATTTAATGCTTCATGTAGCACTATAAAGTTTTACCATTGTGTTACAATCCTTCGTTCATTTGTGCACTTCCAAATTAACGTACTAGTTAGTTATAATGGTGTCCAAGGTGTGTATAAATCGATTTTCCCACTCCTATTGTGGCACTCATCCCTTTGTCCATGCTACAACGTATTGCTTCAAGTGTGTCCTAGGGAATGCCACTTATCCTCACAGACCCCAGAGCTACTCCCGAACCTAATCTTCATCATTTTCTTACACCATTTCCATCTTGTTACTTATAATTTATGTGGGTTATAGTTATAATGGTGTCCAAGGTGTGTATAAATCGATTTTCCCACTCCTATTGTGGCACTCATCCCTTTGTCCATGCTACAATGTATTGCTTCAAGTGTGTCCTAGGGAATTCCACTTATCCTCACGGACCCCAGAGCTACTCCCAAACCTAATCTTCATCATTTTCTTACACCATTTCCATCTTGTTACTTATAATTTATGTGCAACCAACAATTTGGCTAGGGTTGCACACAACAACACGTCAAGTGGTGAAATCCTCTAAAATTTTGGTATTTGGGCTTCAAAATCTTGTACAAAAATATCTACCTCAAGAAACCCATTGAAGCAAGGTGGGTTATGGACCTCAATTCATATCAAGTGCACTATCCTCATGATGTGTGTATATTTCCATTTACTAACTTCATGCAATCAATTCAACGAATTGTCTAAATCTTCCTCATAATGTGAGGCATAGGATATATATTGCACCATCTTAAAATTCCATTAGGCATGGGATTTATATAGTCCTCTTGTTAGGCTATAACATTATGAATGTTGTCCAACTCCTCCCAGTGAAGCTCTCCCTTGACTGGTTCGATGTATCGAACCCCTTCACATAGATCCAATAGTGTTATAAATCACATATCTCCATCCTCAAATATCATTTGTCATTTCTTTAAAATAATGATTACTTTGTTATCAAAATCCCCATTGATTCCTAGTAAAACAAGATAGGGATCAGTTTCATCCATAATATCGATCACCTTAAAATTAGTAATGTGAGATACCTTGTAAATTTTCGCTAACACTTCCATTAGCCATCCAATGGGAAATATATGATGTTGGTTAGCTAACTTAAGTTGAATCAGCGACCAAGTCAGTTTTAACATTTGTACCATCACCCATGTTATTTTTGGTAAGATATTTACATTAGACCCCAAGTTCAAGATCATGTTATCCATCTTGTATTCCTCTATGAGTCCACTGAACCAAAAGTCTCTAATCATTGTCTTCCAGCATGCCACCTAGTTTACTTTACATGATAAATTCTGCATAGTTATTAACTTAGGTCCATTAGCATACTACTCCACCATCCTCCTAGAATTTTCTAGATCCTCGGGATCTTTTACCAAAGTCTCAACAACTTTGTAGTAGACTTTGAATTAGATCTAATGTTCCCTATAGTTTTATCATATATTTCGGACACAATCATCTCATGCATTTCCTCTAGCCTATCCCATTCTGCCATGAACAACTCTTATTGAGTCTCCTTATATGTAGTATTCTCTGACGAAGACTTGAATCTCAAAGGTTTTTCAGGTGCTATCCTTACATACTATGTCTATGGTGATCTAGGATTTGTAGCATCTTCTCGTATCTTCAAACCTCCTTGAGTCACTACGCCTACTTGTTATTGGTTCTTGAAAGTTTTGAAAACTATCATGTCCAAATTGGGTCACTCCTTCTCCTCCCACTTAGAAATGACATGGGGACATTTTTATGTTGAATGGTACAATGACTTGTAATAGATACATGTGCATATAGGGTTAGTGCAGTCTCATGTCGAGTGCCCCTGTTGTCCATAATTTTATAAAAATATGGTGCTTTTCACTCAAAAAAATCCTCCTCTTCCTTAACCCAAACCTCTAGGTCCTCTAGCCACCATGCCTCATCCTGAACCTTGCTAATTGTACTATCTACTCTGGTTATACAGATCTCGGTTGGTCCCAATCATTATGGCCTCTACTCCTTCAAGTCCTACAACTAGAATGAGTCAAATGTGTGCTCACATTTCAACTCCAATGCACACAAATGAAGGATATCATGCCTTACTCATTTAAAAAATCTCCAAAGGAAGTATGAGCCTAGGATTTATATATTTCCATCATTGGGAAACTCATCAATATTTGGCCCGATAATTGACAAATCTCATACCACATTCCTTTGTGCTACGCAAGTTGATTCACTACTTCAATCACCATATAGTCGATCAATAACTTGCTTTCATTTATATGGTGGTCTTCTATCCAATAGATGGTACATGATACTTCCTCCCACTTTTCCTTCCCCTTCATCAAATATTGAGGTTGTAAGGTTAACACAACTAGCTATGACTACACCTGTCCCATGCCATTTTTCTATCCACCTACTACCAATGAAGCCTCTACCTTTAACACGAGTCCTAGAGCCTGTGACTATACACCTATCCGCTATTGTCTTAATGCTAAACTAATTTGTGGAGGTAGTCCTCCAATGTACAAGTCTTTATGTTTTGATTTCAGGATCTTGAATGCTAGATTGTCCTTTAAAACTTCAAATCATTGTTTAAATTACCATTCTAACTCACTTGGAAAATGATTGATTTCCTTCAATTTTGTAATGCATTAGGACTCTAACTTTGGCTTTTCGAACTCCATAATCAATGCTTGCGTGATCTCCACTCTACTCTTGTTTTGTCTAGCTAGAGTCATGATTTTGAACTTCATATACCATTTCAATACACCATCCATAAAGGTTGCTATGATTTGTGCATTCTTCATGGCCTCATCCTAGACATATTTGGTTGTCCACATGGCCTCGCACACAAATAGATGTTGTTATGGGTCTTCAATCTTGGCACCATGAAACATTGGCATCTATGATTCGATGAGTTCCATTGCACTTTTTTGCAGTATTTCTCGATGAAGTACTCCCACCTACACTTGTTGAACTATGAGAAAGTTACTGCCCAATTGTGTACAAATTTGAACTTGAGGACCTTCTGTCAAACCTGCTATAGTCTAACCAATCCCACTATTACTAGTATTTCATCGTCATTAACAACAATTACTATGTATGTTAATCATCTCAATGCATTGAGTGCTCACGACCTAGTTCATGGATATGCATGGAATCGTGGGCTCAATGGTAGGTAGTGTTTCATTTTGTGGTTACGGTCCTAAAGCTTTTGTACTATATAGACTCGGTTTTTCTCCTTCTCCTTCCTCTATTTTTGGTGTACCAAACTGCATCCCTTCATAACTCTCGTCACTAGCACTACTCATTGTCCTTTAGTGTCCTCTCCTAGCCCCTCCATCTTTTCTTCTTCTCTTAACAAGAATAGACACTCATTAGCATATTTTGGTATCCCATAAATAGAATGAAAGATCTTTAACCAAGTCAAACTCGGAAAAAAATAAGATAGGAAATTTATAAGCCTGAAACCCTTTAGGGTTATTAAGAACATGACAATATTATGCTATTTGTCAAAATGATAAATAATTGTGAAAAATAAAGAAAACCATTGTACATGAAATAATTTATAATAGACAAACTATTTTTTTTCACATACTGCATATTCAAAGGAGACTATTTAATTAAAAATAAAATGATATATGACCAAAAGTTGTAATTGTTAATTGTTAGAACAATGAAGAAATTAATAAACCAAGTATAACCATTTTTATACTTAACCAGAATAAAACTAAACCATATTTCTTTTATGATATTCACTCAAATTATTACACATGGTTGCATTCCTCACAATCGATTCACAAATAAATTATAAAACAAAACACTAGCTCAAGTGGCATCACGATTTAAAATATATTCGAAAGTTTGGCTCGGCGTCCATGTACCTAGAGGAATACATAACCAGAAGGGAAATACTAGAAATATGTAAACTACACCAATACTATATAAAAAGTAAAGATTTTACCGTAAAGAGAACCTTGAGAAATGATAACACATACCATGTTTCGTGAGGAGATCCTTAGGGATAACTTTAAGAACATGAAATCAGCAAAAACAAATAAAATAAAAGTTTTAAAATCATTCTTGTGAGGTGGTAAGTTAATCCAGATAAAAATTAAAAATTAAAATCATTCGAGGCGGTAGGTTAATCAAGTTAAAATAAAATAAAATTAAGGCCTATGTTAGTATAATCCATAATATAATTTTTTCCATATTAATATGTTTCAAATGTTATGTATCATATTTTATGTGAAGAATGTTATGAATTACATATTTGGGGATGATAATTAATGTTTTGTAAGAAAAATATTGTTTATAACATTTTTTTACCATGTATTTAATATAGAAATTGAAATATTTTAATTATGAATAAAAATAAAATGTTTTTTTTGACATTAACAGGTTTTTATTCTAATTATTATATGTCAATTAAACATAGAATAAATCAGATATCATATAATATCAATGATATTTTATATGTTATTTGTTAACTCTATAAAATTTTGTAAAATCTGTACTTTATCTCTATATAAAGTGGATGAAAATTAAGATGAAAATTGAAGGATTTTGTTTGTGGTGGACATTGATCTTTTTTTGTTATTACTATTCATTTTTTTTAATTCATTATTAAAAGTATTATTTTATTATTTTTAAATGTAACATTATGATGTAGAGTACTTTTCAACACAAAAACCAACCAAGATCCATCTTAACTATCGGTCTATCGAGCACTCTAAGCAATAAAATATCGCAAGTCTTGCACTCAAAATATATGTTTGCACCTTGAAATATTTGATCCCTCTATGTCCTTCATAGATCCAAAATAAATAAAGATCTTTCATCCTAAACCCTAATTTGTCAATGTTCAAGAGGTATCAAATATCTCATGCTTTGCACTCAAAGAAGAAGTATGAAGCTTGAGAGATCTATCGTTAAAGTCCCTTGATAAATTTGGAGCAGATATCGATCTACATAGGTTATAAATGAAGGTGTTTATTTTGAAATATGATTTATAATATAATATTGTAAATCATATTATATAATAGAGAGTTATATTTGGAAACAAATTATAATAGTAAAATAAATATATATATACATATATATATAGGTAATAAATATGCCTATATTTTCGAAAGTGGTTTGAAATATCATATTATAGATCATATTATATAAATGAGGGTTTTTTTTATTTATTTATGAATATATAAGTGATAGTTATATTGGAAACAAGGAGCTAGAGTGAAGCAGAAGAATGTGGGAAATCCAAATTCCATAAAGTTCTGAGCCTATATGGCAGTAATAGAGGTAGGGAGGGGAGGGAGGTTTGCTCCCTCCTATCACAATGTCCTCATCAATAGATGAAAGGGAACCCAAGGTGGGTTTTGTGCCTATTCTGATAGTATAGGGGATATTTTATAGGGAAACAACTGACCGGACATATTGAAGATGTGGAGTAAAATGTTGCAAATTCAAAAGCAGTTGATGGAGGGCTTTTAGAGAAAGGATTAGGTCTTGAAATGTTATGCCCAAATGTTGCTTAAAAGCCTAAGACAATGAAAAAAATTGTAGGGTGGTCATCATAGATCCACAGACCCGAGCCATTAGAGACCATACAAAAATGTAAGCATTCATTTACAAATTATGGGGATCGAGCCTAATGAGAAAGTATTACGAACCTAGATCGAGTATATCTCGAAACCAAAATGGGAATTTGACCTCCACTTGGGTTCCAAATGATTCTTTGTAACTATATTTTCTAACCAGGAAGAGAGAGACAAGGTCTTTGAGGGAGGACCGTACGTTCTCTCCTCAGCCAACCTATACATGCGACCCTAGATGAAATATTTACACCATAGTAGGAAACATTTACCTTTGTTCTAGTGTGGAGAAGCTTATATTAGTTTCCCCTATATTACTAGTTGCAGACAACACTAAGAGTTATCGAGAAATTTCTTGTATGATTTATGAAGATAGACGAGGTGACTCAGCTAGATAAATACATTGCATATTTTAAGATCTCCATTAAAATTGATGTATTGTGTTCTCTCCAAGATGCGGTGACTCTCGAATCCTAGGATGAAGTCTGGTGAGAGAGTATTGACTATGAGAAAATTCCTTTCTGATGTACATGATGCCATTAACACAAGCATCTCTTCAAAGTATTCTTTCAAATTTTTAATTCAGTGCAACCAACAACTCATTAAGACAAGGGCTTTGATGGTTTCACAAAAGTGGGTGAAAATGGTAAAACAACAAGGAAACAACAATAGAAGCCTCCGAGGGAAAACAAGGAATCAAAGAACTGTTATGATTTCTTGTATGATGAAATCCTATAGGAGGAAATAGAGATTGAAAAAGTTCAAGAACCAAAGGACTAGGAAACACTGATGCAGGATCCTCCAACCAATACATAATTATTGGGGAAACTGGATCAACCCCAAGTGAAGAATTAGGATCTAGGGGATTCAACTGAGTCTCAATAGCGAGACAAGAATTGGATATGACTCTAAGCGAGGTAGGGATGGAAGATATATATATAAATATATTGTGTAATGAGAATGATTAGATTTTCCACAAATGCTAGAACAGTGGAAGGAGCAAGGAGTTTAAATGATCCACAAAGAATAAATATATCGGATATAATATCTATTCCTCACACATTCATAAACCAGACTCAATGGAACAAGGAGATCACATTGGGAACCAAAAGGTTTGGGAGTCAAAGTGCTAAGCTTAAAAAAATCCAGATCCCCATGCTAGTTGAGAGGAAAAGAGGAAGGAAATATAATAGTGTTTCCCTCGAGGATCTTGATTCCTTATTAATAAACTATGGTAAGATGAAATCCTAGAACCCTGACTCCTCCTCCCTTCCATTACAATGAAAATTTTAGCATGGAATATAAGAGGCTTGGATAGTACAAGAAAAAAATAAAATCCTTAAAGAGAATATTAAAAAGGAAAACCTCGATATCATATTCATTCAAGTGACTAAGTGTTCACCCAAACATCTAAAAAATAAGTGGTGGCAATTTTTAGGATATATATGAATATGTAGATATTGAAGCTTGGAATGCTACAAGAGGAATATTAACCATGTGGAAGCGTCAGAAGGTAAAACTTATCTCCTGTGAATCCACTAGGTACTCCCTTTCTATTGTTATGCAATTTATTGGTTATCGAGATCCAATACTATGTATGAATGTGTATGGCCCCCAATGGATTTATGGGAAGCTTAACTTCATCCAATATTTGGAGGATGTATATAAATGGATACCACTCTTGAAATGGATATTGGTAGGAGATTTCAACATGATCATTAGCTTGGAGGAGAGAAATAGAAAAAGAGGAATAAGGAAACTATATTATGACTAAAAGAGTTTCCAGAATTTGATCCATAACACAAATCTGGTGGAAATAGAAGCAACAAATGGTATGTATACCTAGAACAAAAAGAGAGGGGAAAAATATGTGGTGGAATCATGTATAGATATATGTTTAGCTTCAAAGGAAGTAATCCTCCAAGGAATTAGTGTAGAAGCCAATGTCCTACATTATGGTGGATCTCATCACTCGCTTATCCTTTTGGATGCCGAGATTATGGGAATGCCAACAAACAAACACCTCATGTTTGAGGGATTTCAGTGGGACCATCCTAACTTAGTGGACAATTATGAAATAATGATGAGATGAAGTGGGAGAAGATAGAACCTCTAAAATGTTTAAACTGCAGCAAAGATTAAAACAATTCAAAGGTAAGATCAAATTTTTGAATAGGCATGAGTTTGGAAATATCTTCCAAGCCAAAAAGTAATTAGAAGACGAAATTGAGGAGATTCAAATATTTTTACCTAAGAAGGGATATAATGATAAAAATAAATAATTATAGCACTTCCTCTACCAGTAATTGAAAGAGAGATGCAGACAGGAGGATAAATTATGGAAAAAAACATATAGGGTTCAATGGATCCTTGAAGGAGAAAGGAATACTAAATTCTCCCACAAAAACATTGTAATCCATAGAAACCATAACAAAATAATGAAATTGAAGGATGGGAAGGGAACATCTTCCAAAGATACTAGGAGTTTGACCAGATTCTAGTTCAAAATTTTCTGGAATAGAAACTAAATGCCAAGGAGATAGATTAATCGAAATTCAGAAAATCTTGCACAAATGTCCCAAGGATGATCAATGAGGAGCATAATTCCAATCTTGTGAGGCACATATCTCAAGCGGAGGTGGAAAATGTAGTGCAATATATGTCAAATGGTAAGGTTCATGGCCCATATGGTTTCACTGTGGATTTATTCATGCCTATTGTGATATTGTAGGTCAACATATATATGAAGTAGTGGAATAATCTCATAGATCAACAATTTTTCTTAAGGACTTGAATTCCAAC
The DNA here is from genome assembly GCA_000404065.3 of Pinus taeda. Taxonomy (NCBI): domain Eukaryota; kingdom Viridiplantae; phylum Streptophyta; class Pinopsida; order Pinales; family Pinaceae; genus Pinus; species Pinus taeda. The sequence goes on from APFE031577823.1 coordinate 49,193, forward strand.
CTAATTACTTTGATCCTGAAATAAAAAGAATCAAACTTCCCATATCGATATTGTCCTATTTTTATCTGTAACGTAATATAGAATATCATCTCTAAAGTTATAGAAAATTAGCTGAACCCGATTCTGGACTCAGAAGAATAAGTAAGGTTTGTGGAGGGGAGAAAAATCCTAGAAAAATTAATACAAGCTCACTAAATCATCCAATCCACCAAATCCCCAAAAAAATAAGTGGTGGTAATACAATTGGACATAGCTAAAGCTAAATGAGCTAGGAATATATCAAGTGCATATTGCAGGATTTTTTTTTAATTAACAATGGATCTAGTGGGTCATGTCAGTAGTCACTACTCCTAGCTTTTTGGTTTTGGTCAATAGGGCACCAACTAAACCCTTCTCCTCCACAATAGGCATGAGGTAGGGGGACCCGCTATCTCCTTTTTTCTTTGTTCTACGAATGGAGGGACTCATTAGAACCATTAAAGTAGAGATTGCCATAGGCGGGATAAAGGGGTTACAAGCTCACCTAGAATCTAAGATAACCACCCATATCAGTTCGTGGATGATACAATGCTACATGGTGTTCCTATTATCAAAGAAGCCAAGACCTAAAAATATATTTTTGATGACTTTTCCAAAGCTTCAGTGTTGGAGGTTAACTACTCAAAGATAATGATTTTCTTTTTTAACACTCGTATCGCTATGTGGAAGAATAACACAAATATTTTAGGATTCCACAGGAAAGTTGTTGTCCGCGGGATCCCCCAAGGCAATTTTTGGGGCTTAAAGACCATGTTTTGACTAAGTCTAATGTAAATACTCCACAACTTGTTTGCGCGGAGCGCCAAGATTGTAAATGAGTCAGATGGTTGTCTATGCTCAATTTTGTTATGTAATGTTGGCTTAAGAGATCTACCAATGGTCCGCAGACCATGGGATTGTATAAATAAAGCGAGGCTCTAAGTTGTAAAGGATAGATTGGGAGACATCGAAGGAGAATGAATTGATCTAAGCGTAGAGTTGATTCTTTTGGGTTGTAGAGTAGGAGAAGGCTCTACAGCTAAGTGCACAAAAGCCTAGTAGTCTACAACTGAGTGCACGGACCCCCACAACTGAGTGCACAGGGTGAGTAGAGTCTGTAACCGATTGAAGAAGTAATAAAAGAGAAGTTTCTTATCATTATGTGTATCTTTTCCTCTTTATGCATTACAATATATTGGATATGAATTGCAAGTTTATAGTTTAATTATTTCATGAACTTATATGAGTGTTGAATAAGTAAGCATAATATAATTATCTGTTTACGCAAAGATAACTAACACCGATAAGAAGACAGGTAAGATCTGTGGTGTAACTTGGGGAATTAGCGCAGATCACTGCTCTAGTAGTGCGAAAGCACCACAGTGTTTGGTTAGGACTGTGCGAAGGTGATTTTAACATATCACAAAGGTATCACAAGTTAGGAAAGTGCGGGAATCAACCTGCACGAAGCCAACTCACAGTTGGACTAAAGTGAAACCTCAGACATCTCTAGGTGTGGAAACTTGGTTCCAACATCCCCCAATACCATTGCAGGTGAGACCTCAATCCATGCTCCGCGGGTTGTTGCCAAAAGGGCCAATGGTACAAGGATTTGTTTGGCTAAGTAACTCTGAACCTAGGTCAGACCCCATCAAGCCAGCAAATGGTTTCGTTGCCGAGACTAGAATCTACATAGAGATGTATGATGTCGCATCAGTGGAATCCAACTAAAAATGAAATTGAAGGTTGGTTGGATAGAAGAATTCACAAATTTGTGATGTAGGAAAATAGGAATCCACGACTATCGAAGGAAAAGTGGTTACACTGCTACCTGTACACAGATATCCACAAAATGTTCTTCGCATCTTTCCCTACTCAGTTGTACAAGTGGATCACGAATCTAGTAGATAGCCATGGAAGGTACATGCTTGACAGTCCTATTCTGTGGACCCGTGAATTGGTGCGTAGATTGGAAGCATTGGAGAATAATATCGCGCACATTGTTGATCATTGGCTCAATTGTATTATAAGAGGATTCACTATTGAGTTTGCGGCGGACACTTCAGTCAGCTACAATGAAGCAGAACGATTCTTTATCAGAGAGTCGTGAGGTAACTATGTTAAGTCTCTGAACACTTGGATTAAGATGCTATTGTGTGGAAAGTGGATTATGCAGTTACATGGATGTTCAAAGCTACACGAAGTGGTAGAATTTATAGAAATGAAGGAAGTGTGGGATTAGAGACTAGCCCCTTGATTTCACCTCTACGAGAGAACGAGGAAGAGCTTGTGAAGGTTTCTTCGTGAAGTGTGATCTAATTGATAAGGCAGAGGATTCTATGCATACCACCCCCACCAACACCACCGCCCATTTCACCAACATCACCTCCATCTTTGTCCATACCACCTCTGCCATCACCACGTTTTAATATGGAAATCTAGATAAAGTTGCATGTATTCAAAGGAGTGGGAAATGAATATCCGGACTAGTTTTGCTTTGTAGTAAAAGCTGTCTAGGAAGTGCAGGGAATTATAGATGATAATATCAAGAAAGCGACGTTGGTTACCGCTCTGTAGGAATCACAGCAATCCAAGCTGCGCTAACTAGGGAATTTAGTAGGTCGAAGTTAGAGGCACAGTTGATCATTGGGTTCAAGGAAATTACGATGCTACTTGGTGAGAATCCTTGGGAGTTGGATCAGAGACTGAAGTGCACAATTCGTGAAGCTAACATGACTCTAATGGATGGACAACAATGCGAATGATTTGTACCATCATTATCACCACATTTAAGGAACGCATTAACGTAGCAGAGGTTGACAACTCTGGCTGAAGCTTTAGAGATCACGATGAGGCTGCATGAGACCCCAATGCAAGATCCTAACTTAGGAGTCTATAAACTCCATGCGTAGTTGAAAAACTTGTGCGTTGAGATGCGGAGGCTGAAACAAGACAGGACAGCTCTACCAAAAGTGCGCAAAGATGTGTGGTGCCTGAAATGTAATGAGCAAGGTCATGACAAGGACCATTGGTTGGTGTTTGCAAATTACCTTGCAAGAGGAGGGCCAATGCCAATGAGGTCGAAAGAGCAAGTAGGACCAAGAGTGGCGCCTTCTCTGTGGTGTGCGACTTGTCAAATAGGAGGAAGGCATGCTACAGACAATTGTCATCTATTGCAGAAGTACACATAGACATCGCAACAGTTGTTTTGTAATTTATGTATATTGGTGGGACATGATGAGTCGACATGTCGAAATTATTAGTTAATGATCGATAAAACTCCCATCTACAGGGTTTAGGCTGAAACGCAGCCCCTAGACCAAGGTACAGGGATGGCGCAAACCGATTTCATTGGCGTGGACGAGGTCGAGGTGGAGGAGGACCTAGAACAGATCGCAGACAACTGATATGCTACAATTGCGAAGGGCCAGGGCATTATGCCCATGATTGTACGAATCTGATGCGTCTATCGTGTCTATACTATACATTGTTTTACCATGACATAGAGGATTGTCCTACGTTGATAGCTAGGATATGCGACAATGGAGCGCTACCGCCTCCCCTGACTAAGAACTTGTAAATGTTGAGGTCTGACCTATGCGAGGATGATCCAAATGTGAATATTGTGCTTCGAAGTGGAGTTAGGATGGGAGATTATAAAGACAAATAGCCAACATATGACCCTTGGGTTCGCAAAGCTCTAGCAAAGGAAGTGGGGTTTGATTTGGAGCATGCTTGAGAAACTTTTATAGAGGCTAAGAAGAACTTCGCTGATCCCTCCATTTCAAGAAGCAGAGATAGAAAAGAGCTATAAATGGACCCATCAATGCTCACAATATTCCTGGAAACATGCATGAAGCTTGTGCGTGACAGTAAGGCTGTAAAGGGATTGCAGGAGCTCATTAACAGAATGTGCTGGGAGAACTACGCATGGTCCGAAAGATTGAAAAATATAAGACAAGAATAGGAAGATAAATGAGGTTAACCATGCAGATTGGAGACTACGAAATGGACCAAGTAATTTTGGACTTAGGATTGAACGTGAATGATCTGTTGAAGCAGACATGGGAACGCATGGGGAGACCGATGCTACAATGGTCTCCTATTCAGCTGCACATGGTGAACCAATAGAGATAATACCCTTGGGTCAACTGGAGGGAATCATAGTGGATATTGAAGGAGTGAACACACTAGCCGATATTGAGGTAATAGAGATTGTTGATGACAGAAATCCCTACCTCGTGCTCTTAGGAATCTATTGGGCCAATGACATGAATGGGGTGATCAACCTGAAGAAGCGCAAGATGATTTTTGGAAAAAGGTCTCTATGCATAGTGATACCTTTGGACCCTGCTGAGGGATCGCACTACACTGAGCCAATGCGTGACTGTGAAAGTGACAATGACTTAGACTGCATCTACAAAATAACTACGCAAGAACAAGACTAGGTAAACCCCACTGCAAATGGATGAATTTCATGGGAGCTCGATAGTTCTTATACTTCAGATTCAGATGAGGAAACAAAGTGATGGAAAAATAATTACATGATGTAACCACACTTAACTATAAGATGATGACAAGATCATTGTGCTTTGTTTCCACGGAAATGAGGGATCTACCTACTTATGACAGATTAGGTGAGATAGATGGCTTCTTGGACAAATTTGAAAATGAGGTACCAGAGAAGCAATGTTTCGAAGCCTTGAATTGGGTACTGTGTGCTACGCCCACGAGGTGGTGGAGTAAACACAAAGGAAACTTTGAAGACTGGTGCACATGTAGAAGCATGATGTGGAAAGCCTAGAGTATGATTCATAGAAAAATACGATGGAAAGGATCATTCGCACACGCATTTGGCTAGCTAGACACAAACCTATGGGGAAACGCCACAACTAGAATGAGTGCATCTATTCTATCACACTCTGGATGTTACACAAATGAACTGGTATATAAAAACAGAGCTTCACTATGGAACGAATGAATGGGATGTTCTGCGCCAAGATTTTTTAATGACCTTTAACTTTGACGATGGATGGGATAGTATTAATGAAGAATTACAAGAAGTAAAGGCAAACATATTTAGAATTCCACAGGAGTCGGTAGCGGTAACTCAACCTGACTAGGCTACCCAGTTAACTTGCGCACTAGACTGTTATCACGTCACTGCTGAGGAAGAGGATGAGGATCTGAGGAACATTGATATTCCAGAGATAGAAGGCCAGTGAAAGGTTCAAGGACCCAAAATTGAGAACCCTGACATAACCATGCCATGAAAGACTCATCAAGTAAACATTGGTAGAGACGTGGAGCCTAAATTTGTGAAGATTGGGGACTGCTGGGACACCATGACAGTGGATAAGGTCGCTGAACTACTCCACAAGTATCAGGACTTATTCCCGACCAAGTTCACAAACTTAAAGGGAAAAATCAGAGACTTAGGGGTAATGAGGATCATGTTAAAACCTAATGCGAAGCTATTGAAGCAACGACTATATCGCTTAAACCCAAAATACAAGGAGAAGGTCCACATAGAATTACATAAGATGCTCGCGTCAGGGATTATTGAACCCGTCAAAGAGTCAGATTGGGTAAGTTCAATGGTGGTACAAGAAAAGAAGCAAAAGGACAAAATACGAATATGTGTAGATCTCAGGAAATTGAACGACGTGTGTGTACATGATCCATTCCCAGCTCTGTTTATAAATGAGGTGTTGGACAATGTATGCAGTTAGGAAGCATACTCTTTCACTGATGGGTTCTCAGGGTACGACCATATTATGATCACATCGAAGGATATATGAAAGACAACCTTCACGATGGAGTGGGGTTGCTTTCAATACACTATCATGTTGTTTGGATTGAAGAATGTGCCAATTATCTTCTCACGCGTAGTTGTTGCGACGTTCAAGGAATATATTCTTAAATTCTTGGAGGTATATTTTGATGATTGGACTATATTTGGGTTGGTTGGGAACCATGTAGTGAGCCTGCGTTTGATGTTGGATACATGCTAGAGATACCAAATCGTGCTCAACCTCAAGAAGTGTATGTTTCTTGTTCCTTTTGGGAACCTGTTGGGGCATGTGGTTTGTAAATAGGGGATGATGGTAGACCTTGGGAAAATTGTGGTAATTATGAATTTGGAAGTGTTATGTAATGTGAAATAATTACGCGCCACTTTGGGACACACTTGATACTATGGAAAATTTATCAAGATTTACGCCTAGATCACCATGCCAATGGAAAAACTACTGAAGAAGGATGTCACATTCTACTGTGATGATGACTGTAAGAAAAGCATAGATATATTGAAGCAGAAGATGGTTATTGCACCAATTCTTGAGTTACCAAACTGGAAGAAATAATTTCATGTTCATGTTGATGTGTCATGTATAGCGTTGAGGGTTGTACTTACTCAAGAAGGTGCAAAAGGATTGGATCACCCTATTGCATTCGCAAGTCATAGATTATCTAAAGCAAAGAAGAACTACTGCACCACTGAATGCAATGGACAAGCTATGGTGTATGTGCTCTAGAAGTATCGGCACTATTTTCTAGGAGGACACTTCAAGATGTACACATATCATTCTGTGCTAAAATACTTAGTTAATAAACCTGTATTCGAGGGGGCGCATATGTAGGTGGCTCTTATTGTTCCAAGAATATGATTTTGAAGTCATTGTGAAGCCTGGGCGATTGAACGTGGGGACTAGATCACTTGTTATGGATTGAGACAGGAGAGGAACCTACCAGTTTGGAGGAAGGACTACCCGATCCGCAACTTTTTGCTATGCATGTAGTGGATGGACACTTTGAAGATATAATCCACTTTCTAACAATGGGACCTGCACTGGAAGGTTACTCCATTCAGCAGAAGAATAAACTAGTGGTACGCGTGACAAAATTTTATGTCATTTTACGAAATTTATACAAGATGGGAACTGATGAGATATTGTGGAGGTACGTACCAGAGTTTGAATGAAGTATCATCCTTACAGATGCTCATGGGGGCCTTGTGGGAGGTCATTATGTAGGAAGAGCAACTGCATAGAAGATTCTCCATGCAAGGTTGTGGTGGCTGACCTTGCATCAGGATCCTAAAGTGCATTGCAAGACACACGATGTACGTCAAAAAATTGGTAGGCCATCGCAAAGGAACGAGATGCCTTTGAATCTAAAAATGACATTACAACCCTTTGAAAAGTGGGCAATCAACTTTTTAGGACCTATCTAACCACAAGGAAAGACAAGCACGAGATATATTATTACTGTGAAAGAATACCTGACGCATTTGGCAAAACCACAGCTAGTAAAAGACTACACAGCCACTACGACTGTGAAGTTTTTGTTTGAACACATACTGACACGGTTTCGTTGTTCGAAGTTCTTGATGAGCGATCGCGGTACACAATTCTTGAATGAAACTATCAGTGCACTAATGGAAGAGTTACGGGTGTATCATCAGAAAATCACATTGTATCACCCACATGCTAATGGAATCGTAGAGGCGTTCAACAAAGTATTGGAGACCGCACTAAAAAAAGTATGCAATGTGAAATGAAGTGATTGGAACTTGCGTGTCTCCGCAGTATTATGGGCTTATAGGACAACATGTAAGAAACTGATGGGACATACGCCTTTTAGGATGGTTTATGGAGTTGAAGCCATAATTCTGATGGAGTATATTGTGCCTAGTCTACACATAATTGTTCTCACAGGTATGACATACCACAAAGCCCTGGAGGAGAGGCTCGCGCAATTGGAGGAACTTGACGAAGAATGGTTCTTGGTAGGATTTCATTAGCAAGTCCAAAAGTAGCACGAAAAGGCATGGCATGATCGACATATTAAGTTGCACACATTTAAGGTGAATGATTTGGTTATGTTATATGACAGAAAGTTCATTAAATTCCTGGGGAAACTCCAAATGCATTGGATGGGGCCCTATGTTATTAAGGAAGTCACAGAGGGTGGCGTAGTATAGCTAGTGAAACTAAATGGTGAACTCTTCCCAGTCAAGGTAAATGGTAGTCATTTGAAGCCCTACACAGGTTTCTTGGGCATTTGACTAACTGCAGGATATATAGCAGGCAGCGGCTCAGTGCACTGTCGATCTCACAACAATTCGACTAGAGCTGGGAGGTCTCCACACGAAGATCTCTGCACCGACCGAGTGACTTGAGGGTAAGTCACGATGTTTATGTTGGGGGCCTGTTGGACATAGGATCCCCTAAGGAAATTTTTAGGGCTTAAAGCCCAAGTATTGACAAAGTCTAATGTAAAGACTCTATGACTTGTGGGCACGAAGCCCGAAGATTGTAAATGGGTCAGAGGGTTGTCCGCCCTCAATAAGAGATCTACCCATGGTCTGTGAACCATGGGATTGTATAAATAGAGTGAGGCTCTAAGTTTTCAAGGATAGATTGGGAGACATCGAAGGAGAATGAATTGATTTAAGCATAGAGTTGATTCTTTTGGGTCGTAAAGTAGGAGAAGGCTCTGCAGCTGAGTGCGTAGAGGCCTAGTAGTTTGCAATTGAGTGCATGGACCCCTGCAACTGAGTGTGTAGGGTTAGTAGAGTATGCAACTGACTAAAGAAGTAATAAAAGAGAAGTTTCTTATCATTATGTGTATCTCTTCCTATTCATGAATTACATTATATTGGATATGAATTGCAGGATTACTATTTAATTGTTGCGAGAACTTATATGAATGTGTTGAATAAGGAAATATATTATAAGTATCTATTTATGTGAAGCTAACTAACACTCATAAGAATATAAGTAATATTCGCGGTGTATCTTGGGGAATTAGCGCAAATCGTTGCTTGAGCAGTGTGAAAGCACCACAACCCCTCGTTAAGACTGTACGAAGGTGATTTTAACAGATCACAAAGGTATCACAGGTCAAGAAAGTGTGCAAAGAAACCTGTGTGAAGCCGACTCACAGTTGGACTAAAGCGACACCTCATACATCTCTAGGGTGCGGAAACTTGGTTCCAGCATTCCCCCATACTGCTTCAGGTGAGACTTGAGTTCGAACTCCATGGACTATTGCTGAAAGGGCCAGTAGTACAGGGATTTGTTTGGCTAATTAATTCTGAACTTAGGTCAGGCACCATCAAGCCAGAAAAAGCATTTCCATAAATTTATCTCGAAATACCCTTGATCTATAAATCTCATAAAATTTCAACATAAAAAACCCTAATCTCCAAATTACAACATAAGTTTAAGACATTGACTTTTAGAGCGCATAATTTTGCATGAAGATTAGTGTTGATAAAATAAGTGTTCCAAGTCATATGTATGTATATGTTATTTCTTTTATCAAAGCCTAAATGGTTCCTCCAAAAATTAAGAGAAATCCAAAGAAATTTCCTTTGGAGGAGAGCTCAGGAGAGGAGAAAATTGGCCTTGGTAGGGTGGGACAATAATTATGAGAAGTTTAGAATCCATGCCTATATGAAGCCAATCTACTGGAAGGACGATGAAACTAGGTTTCATTGAAAGAAATGAAGCAGGAGGCACATGGTTGCATATAGCCCAAAAGGTAGTGACATATGTATCTAATAGCCCCTATACGATCCATCCTTCAAGCATAATCTCAACCAAAGGCCTCATTACATTCTAACATAAGTTATGGAAAAAGCAGTTATTGTCACCATTAAATATGAAGATGATGAAGATATATTAGAGGAGAGGGAATATAGAATTTCAAGGGTGGCACAGATGTGTTTGTACGATCTATCATACTCTAAATGGGTAATAATGTAGGAATTAAAAAGGTTCTAGAGTCATGGAAAATACAGGTTTGGGCAAAAATAACTATTTATTTCTTGAATAGCTCAATGTTTCTCTAAAGAGAAAAGTGGTTGTAAATAGTTTGAATAGAAAACAACCTTTGAACAAACTTGTTTCTGCTCCATAGGTTTTCTGATTACAAATTTATGGAAATTTTCATGCACACCTATTGTAATCGTGGGCCTCGAGGGGGCCCACAAATGGACACATCCCAAAAATGAACTAGGATGGAGATAACTATTGAGGAAGCTCCACAATCTTATGCTAAATTAGTTCTGTGGAAGGGGAAAGAAATTATGGAATCATTGGAATAAGAAGTGAGGGAGAAGAGAGCCAATAAATATAATGGTAGAGTGGATGAAGAGGTGGACTAGGTAATTCATCAAGGGGTCACAAGTACCAGGAAACTCCTTTCCCCAAGATGACTCGTATTATGTGGCCAATGAAGATGCTAATGGTTAAGTTGATTGCAGAGAATGGCACTGGCCTAGGAAAAAACAAACACTAGTTGAAACAATTGGAAAACACCTAGAAGAATATGGAGCACCTAGAAACTCTCTTGCCAACTCTTATAGACATTGAGCTGCTCCAGAAGGACCGAATGGACACCGTGGCTTAGTAATTTGATGTTTTTATGCATTATGTTCACCATCTGGACATAACCTCGAGAAATGGAGTGCAACATCCTACAATGGTGTGGTAAGTCAATGTGAGAGGTACAAGAACATAGGCCTCTCACCGAGAAAGTGACCCTAAGTGCACTGAACCAATGGGATCCCCATCTGACAATTATCCCTGAACACTACTTTTTAACTCATGGTGTCTATAGATCTATGAATTTTATTATGTTGATGTTATGATATTTTGATTGTATATAGTAAATTGAGTAAAATTGGTAGTGTCAAGTTCAAGCCAACTTGAAGGCTTAGACATCCTTAGGATAAGGTCTATATGATACACAAGGAAGGCCTACCTCATATGTATTTTTGTAAATCTTTGTGAAGGTAAAAGAATGTGAGTAACGGGATGAGCAAAAGACTACTATAATTGTTTTACTACAATTTCTTAGGTTTCTAGTTTGCGAGACAACCTCGCACATGGCACATTTTAATTTTAAATATGAATAGAAATCCCACTACTTACTTTCAAAATAAAAAGATAGTTATATTTATAACATAAAATTATGTTATTTACTATGAATATTGAAATATTTTATTTAGTTCATTATTATACTTTTATGCTATTAACATATTTATATTTGAAATATTACATGTTCACAAAACTTAGAATGAAGAATTTTATTTGACTCAGAATGAATTTATTTCTTAGTACTATTTTTAAGTTTGTTAATATAAGTGCTCTCTCTCTCTCTCTCTCTCTCTCTCTCTCTCTCTATATATATATATATATATATATATAATTACATTGAAATATTGGATTATTATTTTATTTTATACATTGAAATGTCAATACATGCCCCAAACATATTGGGATTTAGAAACATATATCTGTTTCACTCTCTTTTTATGTTTGAATATAACAATTTTTTCATAAATATTTTTTAAATGTTATATATATATATAATGTTATGTGTCAACTCCATATTAAAAAAGGAATGAATTACAAATCTTCCTAAGAAGACCTATTATCAACGGAATACAAATTTTATATATAAATTCCATATTAAACATTGTTTAGTTATTACTAATATATCCTAAATGTTATATATCAACTCCATATTAAGAATGAAATAAATTACACATATTTTTTACAATGAATAATAATAATAATAACAACTCAAATTATTTTGTTTGTCTTTATATAAACTCACATAAATCTATGATGTCATTGAAATAATTTATTTATGACTCATAATAAAATTCTTTTTCGCCCTTAATTTATTTTTATTTTAACTATTACATACCAACTAAACATAAAATGGATTATATATCAAGTAATATGAATTATATTATTTTTACATGGTATCTATCAATTCTATATAATGAGTAAAGGAATTACATATATATATTTATTTTTCTTTACTTTCTATTACTTTATCTCTATACAAGGTGGATGTAAAACTAGAACAAAAAATTGTAGTATTTTATTTATGGTAGATATTGGCCTTCTTTTTGTTTCCTTATCATTTTTTTTAATTTGTATTTTAAGAATATTTTATTATTTTCAAATGTGCCTTTACATGACAACATCTCTCACACAATGGGCTACAGACCTCTTGCAACAAGAGTTTTTTATGTTTCAAGATCTAATATCCACTATTTGGTGTAATGACCCATTTATTATATTTAATCTTCCCATGGTATTTGCCTTCATTTTTTGAAGGAAAATAATAAAATAAGGCTTCTAGAGAGTCCATCAAGCCTATAAAAGGTGATATGATCTAGCTGTTTGGATCATCTTATTATGTTTATTAAGAACTTGGTGTGGCTGGATCTAGTTCGATCGGAGGGACGAAAACCCCATAGATGTAATTTGTCTAGTGGATCCATTTAGGGTCCACAAGCGTCCTTCAAATTTTAGTTGGTTGAGTTCATTGATGAATAAGTTTGCATGCCATTGGAAAGGGTTTCTATGTTAATCATACAGGCATGTATTATTTGGAGTTAATAATTAAATAAAGTGGTTGCATTTTAGATCAAGTTGTGTTTTTTTCTTTCTAAAAGATCAAACACTAAAGTGTGCTAGAAATCTGTTAAACTAGTTTCAAGAGAAACTAGTTTTCGATAATTCTCCATAATCACTCTGGCTAGAACCAGTTAATTTTGGTGGTCCTCTATACCTACCCTACCCTACTTAAAAATTTGTAGATAAATTAATTTCCCGTCATTAAATCTTGCGGGTGATTTCAACATCATTATGAGGGATTCCAAAAGAAGTATATTCGTTGGAGTATAATTATTACGGGGTGAGTTTGTATTGTGGTCAAATTTATCATATTATTCCAGATCATTGAAGACCAAAATCTTCAATTGAGTAAATTCAAAAAATTTACTAGGACAAATTTAATTGGAAGGTTGAAATTATCAACTACAAGAAAGCAAGTGAAGAAATTATTTTTGAAAACAATTTATTTAGCTACAATTTGGGGTAAATATTATTACTAGGTTAGTTATTTTAAAACCCCAAATTAAATAATATTTTTTGGGGTCAAATGGGGCGAACATATTTGTAATAAGAAGTAGAGGATTGATCTACAAATCTGAAGACATTTGAAATTTCAAAGGACAAATTCCAGCGTTAAATATTTTCAAAGGAGCTAAAATATCAGTAAAGGATGACTTTTGTTCTGAGCAAGGGTTTTAGTTCTCCAAGATCGACTTCTCTGTTAACCAAGTTATTTGTGCCCATAGGGTCGAGTTTCCCCATTGTACAAGGATTCAAGCTACTGATATGCTACAGTTGGCCGAGGTACATCAAGCTAGTGTGTGTGTGATCCTGAAGAGAGGAAAGATTTTCCACCAGACATCAGGTTGGAAACATGGAGCATGGCAATCTTATGTAGGGGCATTATGCAGGGGCACTTGTAGAGGTGTCACTTATGGGCATCCAATGAGTACTGCCAAGGCAAGGATGTTGTGCAAGTGGATTTGCTGGTGTGACATGGAGATGTTTTACTTATGAGCCAATGGAGAGGTTGTGCACTCTTGTACGACAAGGGCATGGACTTGGATGAAGTTGTGAGTAGACTATGGAGCATTCCTACTACATGGAGAGCTGAGGCATCTTGTAGAGACCTTTGGGCCATACTTGTATGCTTGTTGGATGTTGGCTCGAGATGACTCATGGAGGTCATGATGACATGAGGTTGTGACTTTCAGGGACTTCATATATGGTGGATTTGGAGGATTTGATGCATTGAGGAGCTGAGGTAAGGGACTTTGATGCAGAATGGGTTGCATACTTTTGAGTACATATGGATGTGCTTGAAAGAGTGACTTGATGTGGAGGATCCATATGAGACACTTTGGAGTGATGGAGTTGCATCGATGATGATGCTTTGGTGGCAACACTTGGGCATGGGTTGAGCCGACACTTAACCACTTTTGACACATGGGCGCTGATTGATCTACGATCATGGGCAACACATGGACAACATGTTGCAGACGAGATGAGGGCTACTTCATGGACCTGAGCATGGCTTACACTTGTATGGTGATGGATTCTTGATCGAGTTGATGATGTGATGGGATGTTCTGAGAAACGACTGATGATGGCATTAGGATGTGCGTTCTCATGGATTGAGTGTGACAGTTGGATTAGCTACCCAACTAGTTTAGGACATGGGGACTAGTAGTGTACAAAGATGTGTTAGCATTGTGTTGGAGTATCATGGTAGCGGTTCACACGATGATGATACATGATGAGGTCAACATGAGATGTTGCAGTATGCATGTAGCTTGAGATGGAGGGGCCAACCTTTCATGATGGGAGAAACATGTGGAGATTGCGACAGATGTGGTTGATCATAATGGATTGAGATGATTTTCTAATGTATGACATACCGATGGAGTATATGCCTTGGTATAGATATCTTGGTGACAAATAGTTGCCAGGATGGGATATTTTTGAGGACGGCAATGATTTCAAGTGGGGAAGAATGTGAGGGCCGCGAGCTGCAGGGTGGCCTGCAGTGTGAACAGGCGAGTTGCTGCCATGGTGGAGTCACGCAAAGTTGGAGAAATGAAGTGTGCAATGTGTTTTGGTGTTGATATGTTTATATGTCATGTGAGTGGTCCCAGGTGCCTGACCAGCGGGCAAGCCGACGGGCAAACCAACACACGGGTGGGTGGTCCAAGGCGAGTTGACATCTGGTTAAGTGGTGAGGCCGATGAACATGTGCAATGTTGGGCAGGTCGGCTGGGCGTTCAAACAAAGTGGTGAAAGCCTATAAGTAAGTGGGGACGGGTTGGTGAGGAGCATCAATTCGATCAATCATTCATTCGGCGAAGTCTTGGTGAGGAGTGCGAGCTAGAGGCGTGCTGCGGCTAAGGAGCAGGGCGCAGATGTGCCTGCACACTGGGTGAACCAAGGAGTAAGGCACAGTGTTGCAGGTGAGATGGAGGTGACCATCATGGGGGGTGCGCTCGAGTAGGGCATTGGTGACACGATTGTGCAGGGTGCACCCGAGTAGGGCATCAGTACCCAAGTCATGTAGAGTGCATCTGAGTAGGGCATCAACGACACAATCATACAGAGCACGCCCAGGTTGGGCGACACGGACATAGGGGGTGGGTGCCCGAGTTGGGAAAGTGATATGGCGAGCCAAATGGAGGGTGGTTGAACCAGAAGTCGTGAACGAGAGTTTTGTAGGCGGTACTACGTGCAGCCCACCAAATGAAGGGAGGTTGAGATCGTGAACGGGAGTTTGGGTGAGAGGTGACACGGGTGTGTCCACCCAATGAACAAAGGCACGGTTGGGCTGAGCAATAATGTCAAGTAGGGTAACACAATGAGGGCGTTTTCTGAACAAATGAAGGGTGAGCCAGGTGAAGAGGTGTGACAGGTTGTGAACGAAGGCAACTGATGTGTGGACGTGTTGGGTAGGCATGCACGGTGACATGGGTGAACGCCCAAGTTGGGCAAACAACACGACGACCTAAACAAACGCATTTAGGGGTGAACAAATAGTTGGGAAGAACGTGTGGTGATTGTTCAAGTAGGCTGATGAGCTGGGAAACTGAGTTTGTCGAAGTTGAAAATTTGGCTAAGTGTAAATTTGGGGTTTCCTCCAAGATTTAACTTATGTTGTAAAAATTGAAGATTATATATATTGATATATGAGAAAACTCATATTGCAGGGAGTTGCCCCTCCCTTTATATTGTTGTGCGTTTACATGTGTTAATGTTGTTTTGATGAATGTTTATGGTTTTCATCATATATAAAGGATAAAGATAATACTTGGTAATGAAAAATAAACTAAATATGAATGTTAGGTGTAGTCCACGGTCATAAGTATTGGTGACTAGAAAGTAGTTACTGGTGTCGCACCTCGCTATAGTGTGGCTAGAAGATTACCATCAGTGTAGGGGTGTGATAGGTGGTACCAAAGTTGATTCAGGTGAAGTGCAAGTGAAGGAAGTTCATCTCATTAATAGGTGGAATCAATAGCTGGTTTAGTTTTGCAAGAAGAACTTGGTGAATGGTGAAGAAATTTGAAGGGTGATATGGGCTTGCAGGAAGGTAGATGGCAAAGGTGGTAGAGGGACCTATGGTAGGTAAATCTTGCCATGATGTAGGTGAAGCTTTCAGGTACAAGGTATTGGAATAGATGAGTAAATGGAGTTCTAAATGGGCTTCGATGAAGGCCAAGAACATGATGATTCGGGAAGGTTGTTCGAAGATCAAAAAAGAACTTGAAGAACTCAAGGACCAATAGAAGGATGCTGCAGATATGACAACGATGGAGGATGAACTTGAGATTGATCAAGTTGGGCAAGGATCATGCAGTTTGCAAACATGGATGGATGAGGATACTCACATGGAAGAGCCTCATGATGATGAAGTAAGTACTATTGATAATTGTGTTTTAGTTGAGCATTTGGTAGATGAACTGTATGCAGGGAAGTGTAAAGTCAATTTGCTAATTCAAGGGAGGATCTTACCATGGATGTTTACAATGAGACCTTGTATAGAGAAGCAAGGACCATTGACTGTTACACGACTTGTTGGAGTTGTTTGTGACCTTATGGTAAAAGATAGAAGGGCCTGTGACAAGGGAGGAACTTGATGATCATTGTGGGGGAATGGGTCATGGTTTAGCCACATGGAGAATTGGCTAAGTGCCTAGCATGACTCATGGACAGATTGGAGGAGGGCACAGACTTGAATATAGTGATACTTGGGTGGACTTCTCATGGCTGAGATGAAGAGGAAGTCTTGGTGGAACCTTTAGTGGGGGAGCTATGATGGAAGAGACTCATACGTGATGATGATATGGTTGGGTGACCGAGTTCACTAGACTAGATTTGCAGACTTAGATGATGATCGATTGTTGTGTTGGATCTACTTGGTAGGAAAACATGGGCAGCTTAGTCACGGACATCAGGTTGGAAACATGGAGCATGGAAGTCTTATACAGGGACATTATGTAGGAGCACTTGTAGAGGTGTCACTTATGGGTATCCAATGAGGAGTGCCAAGGCAAGGATGTTGTGCAGGTGGATTTGTTGGTTTGACATGGAGATGTTTTACTTATGAGCCAATGAGGTTTTCCACTCTTGTACAACAAGGCCATGGACTTGGATGAAGTTGTGAGTAGACTATGGAGCATTCCTACTACATGGAGAGTTGAAGCATCTTGCAGAGACCTTTGGGCCAAGACTTGTATGCTTGTTGGATGTTGGTTGGAGATGACTCATGGAGGTCATGATGACATGAGGTTGTGACTTTCAGGGACTTCATATATGGTGGACTTGGAGGATCTGATGCATTGAGGAGCTGCGGTTAGGGACTTTGATGCAGAATGGGGTGCATACTTTTGAGTACATATGGGTGTGCTTGAAAGAGTGACTTGATGTGGAGGATCCATATGAGACACTTTGGAGTGATGGAGCTGCAATGATGATGATGCCTTGGTGGCAACACTTGGGCATGGGTTGAGCCGACACTTAACCACTTTTGACACATGGGAGATGATTGATCTATGATCATGGGCAACACATGGATAGCATGTTGCAGATGAGATGAGGTCTACTTCATGGACCTGAGCATGGCTTACACTTATATGGAGATGGATTCTTGATCGAGTTGATGATGTGATGCGATGTTATGAGAAACCACTGATGATGGCATTAGGATGTGCATTCTCATGGATTGAGCGTGACGGTTGGATTAGCTACCTAACTAGTTCAGGACATGGGGACTAGTAGTGTATAGAGATGTGTTAGCATTGTGTTGGAGTATCATGGCAGCGGTTCACACAATGATGATACATGATGAGGTCGACAAGAGATGTTGCAGTATGCATGTAGCTTGAGATGGAGGGGCCAACCCTCCATGATGGGAGTAGCATGTGGAGATTGTGACGGATGTGGTTGATGATTATGGATTGAGATGATTTTCTGATGTATGACATACTAATGGAGTATATGCCTTGGTATAGATATATTGGTGACACCAGGATGGGATATTTTCGAGGACGGCAATGATTTCAAGTGGGGGAGAATGTGAGGGCCACGAGCTACACAGTGGCCTCTGGTGTGAACGGGCGAGTTGCGGCCATGGTGGAGTCACACGAAGTTGGAGAAATGAAGTGTGCGATGTGTTTTGGTGTTGATATGTTTATATGTCATGTGGGTGGTCTTGGGTGCCTGACGAGCGGGCAAGCTAATGGGCAAACCACCACATGGGTGGGTGTCCTAGGAGAGTCGACGTGTGGTTAAGTGGTGAGGTCGACAAACATGTGCGATGTTGGGCAGGTTGGCTGGGCATTCAAACAAAGGGGCGAATGCATATAAGTAAGTGGCGACGAGTTGGTGAGGAGCATCATTTCGATCAACCATCATTCGGCGAAGTCTTGGTGAGCAGTGCGAGCTAGAGGCATGTTGCGGCTAAGGAGCAGGGCGCAGATGTGCCCGCACGTCGGGTGAACCAAGGAGTAAGGCGCAGTGTTGCAGGTTGGATGTAGTTGACTATTGTGTAGGGTGTGCCCGAGTAGGGCATCTGCGATATGATCGTGTAGGGTGCACCAGAGTAGGGCGTCGGCGACCCAATCGTGCAAAGCACACCCAAGTAGGGCATCAGTGACACAATCGTTCAGAGCATGCCCAAGTTGGGCGACACGGACACGGAGGGCGGGCACCTGAGTTGGGAAAGTGACACAGTGAGCCAAACAGAGGGTGGTTGAACTGGAAGTCTTAAACGAGTGTTTTGTAGGTGGTACTATGTGTGGCCCACCGAACAAAGGGAGGTCAAGATCATGAATGGGAGTTCGGGTGAGAGGCGACATGGGTGTGTGCGCCCACTAAACGAAGGCACAGTTGGGCTAAACGTTAATGTCGGGCAGGGTAGCATGGTGAGGGAATTTACTAAACAAACGAAGGGCAAGCTGAGTGAAGAAGTGCGACGGGTTGTGAACGAAGGAGACCGATGTGCGGATGTGTTGGGTATGTGTGCACAGTGACACGGGTGGGCGCCCAAGTTGGGAAAATGGCATGACGAGTTAAACGCATTCAGAGGTGAACAAAGAGTTGGGTAGAACGTGCGGTGACCGTTCAACCAAGTCGACGAGCTAGGCAACCGAGTTTACTGAAGTTGAAAATTTGGCTAACTGTAAATTTGGGCTTGCCTCCAAGATTTAACTTATGTTGTAAAAATTGAAGATTATATATATTGATATACAGGCAGACTGATATTGCAAGGAGTTGACCCTCCTTTTATATTGGTGTGCATTTACATGTGTTAATGTTGTTTTGATGAATTTTTATGGTTTTCATCTTGTATAAAGGATAAATATAATACTTGGTAACGAAAAATAAACTAGGTATGAATGTTAGGTGTAGTCCACAGTCATAAGTTTTGGTGAAAAGAAAGTGGTCGGTGGTGCCGCACCTCACTATAGTGTGGTTGGAAGATTACCGCCAGTGTAGGGGCATGGAAGTTCAGGTTCGATGGGCTCTTCAAATGTTTCCTATAAGGGAGGATTCATAGTTGATATTCAATATTGTTTGAAGCATAAAAATATATAAGGGAATTTGGTTGTAAAAAAAAATCTTTTTAAAATATATATAAAATATATATATATAATAGAAGAGAAGGGTAAGTTTGGCTTATTGGAAATGTAGTTGTTAAAAAATAAAATAAAAGGGAAGAGGGTGAGTTTTTGGTTTTTTTTTAGGAGATTGTAAGAATTTTTTAGGAGTTTGATATTATTTTTAAATTAAAAAATAAATATAATAAAAAGAGAAAGGAAGAAGGGGGATTTAATTTATTCTGGGATTAGGGTCTTTTCAATTTGAAAAATTCATGTTTTATTTTTTTGGTGTGGGAGAAGATGGATCTTCTTAAAGATATTTTGGAGAAAAGCAGAAACCTCTTCATGAACTAGTGAGAATATATGGTCCTTTACATAACAATACCTCATTAGACCAAAATGATGGCTAAAGCAACATATCTTTCTTGAAAAGAGTCCATGCAATTCTATGGCTAAAGCCCCGTGAAGGAAGGTTAGGGAAGAGGGGCTAAGCTCTTCACACTTAGATATGAATTGCATCAAAAAAATTCAAACAATAATTAGACACTTTTTTTTCCAAGGTGGGCCGACCAAAATTGAACAAAATTACTTTGGCCCTCGAGCCATCCTCGCTTGCATTAAGAAAACCCAACGTCTCGAAGCATCCATGTCAAGAGATCAAGCCCATAATTTCTTCTTGTCTTAGTAGGATCATAGTTTTAACATTGCCACTATTTCCTCACAATATTGATAACATGAGAGATATATTACAACTTTAAATTATGCAGAAAAGTAGAGAATGAAAAAATAAGGACACACACACAGAAGACGCAAGATATGCTTTCTGGGAAACCCTTTAAGGATAAAACCCAGTTGGAAGGTTAGTTCACTTTGCACTCTTTCTCTGTCTGCAAATATGGCTGCAGGTATAAAGAAGTAATGCATGTGGATCATTGGCTGCTATAGTTCACAAATCCTCTCGATGTGCTCTACCTCCTCTCTCTCCTATCTATCTTTGCTAATCTAAGTAAGAAAATTCTCTCGAATGAATGGAATCCATCTTCCTTTTAGAGGCTGGGTTATAACACACTCTAACAACTTAGTAGTGGTTAATTTTGACCACATAAACTCCTAACTAGAGTTACAATATAGAATCTTCTAGAGTATTTTACATCACAAATATGTGGCTCTCCCTTTTTCCATAAATAATGGGGGATCACAAGGCATCCTCTCAAACTAGATGTGTGAAAAGAGGAAGGTCAACTTATGAGTGACATAACTTTTGCATATAGACTTTCATTGACGTGTTTCTTACGTCTTTGGAAAGGTATTCATGTGTAGAATATAACGAAGAGGTTTTGTGCCAAAGTGGAAAGGTTTTAATGCAAAAACACATCATTTGATGCCTCAAAATTCTCTGAGACCACGTTTCACCAAATTGGGTGCCGCGAATAAAAACAGTCCAGTGAACTTATTCCTACACTTTTTCCACTCCAAATGCATCGATATAGATGAAAAATAATAAAATGATCCAATGTGGATCACTCTATGCACAAAAATGGGCTTAACTAATCATTTTTAGTCTTCTTTAATCTTGGGGTGTGTCTATTCTAAACCTAAAATACTAATATTTTTAACATGAATGGATTGAACCCTATTCTCAACCATTAGTACATATAAACTTACATCGCCATATATATCAAATTTAAGTTCTATATTATCTAAAATTGTTGCTTATCTTTTATGGTAATGGCCACGACAATTCAACCATAAAATATGTATCCTCTACTCTAAAGATTGTTAATAAAACTTGTACTTTTAGACCATAGTATACATTCTATTTTTCCATATTTTTGATGGCCTAAATTTATTGAAAAAGTAGTTAACTTCCATGTTATATCTTCTTTACAGCATCTTGGAGTAATTGAGCACTCTTGCAACTATTATTTTGATTCACGGCCCACGATCCTATAAATATTTTGCTCACTTCTTGGACTATTCCCTTCAAAGCTACACTAGTATGTCTCCTCCATTCCACATAAAAAATGAATTATCATTTTTCTTTGAGTGAGTTGAAACGTCACACTCTCTTTGAGGAGTACCACTATAACTATATGACTTCAGCTATTGTCCTAACCTTGAACGTACCATTTTGATAATGTGCACATATATTTATATTCCTTTACCTACCAAAAAAAAATGTCTTCCTTGTTCGTTTCTTCTTTACTCATATGTTACTAAAAGTGTTTTGAAGATATTTCATTACTTACAAAGTATTCTCACCCTTTTACACAACATGAGCCTCTTGTTCACCTTTGGTAGAGGCAAAAGGGTAAGGGACCATGGAATTAGAGAAGTTTATTATTGATAATAAATATGTTTTAATATGAGTGGCATGATATTTATGGCTATGTTTAAGTTTCCAACTTGTAAATATTTTCTCCTATAGCCCTTCGTTTATATATTTTTGGTACGACATGTATTTTTTTTAATAACACTCCATTCCTTCAGTTTTGATGATATGTGGCATATATTTTGAGAATGCATCTACGTGGTTGTTGTTATTAATTTATTTTTAGTTTTCCTTATAATTGGAGATATGAGGATTATTATGTTTCGAAGGTAAAAGAAGATAGGGAATTATATTTCCACATGGATTATATCACATGTAAGCTTCAGATATTTGAATGTGCATGAAACATTCTTTTTTTCATATTATTTATCTATGATAAAAATATTTATGTATGATTGGAACTCTTTTTTTCATATTATTTATCTATGATAAAAATATTTATGTATGATTGGAACGTTTAAAATTTATTGATGAGGAGGGTACCAATTGTTAGGAAATTAAAACATAATAATTAAAAAGCTAATTTAAATTACCATTCCCATTTAGAAATAATAATTAAAAAGCTAATTTAAATTAGCATTCCCATTTAGAAACCCAATTTTCACATTCTCATCAAAATTTGATTAGAAATTGGTTAAACTTCTCAAACTACGTTATAAAGGCATAAAGAACTTTGTAGTCTATGGAGGAAAAGAGAAAGAAAACTACAAGGAGAGGTAAGCATTAAATAATTTCTAATTCCATTTTTTTCTTAGTTGCAAGAAATTGAATTAAAGGAGGCACCAAATTATTTTCGAAGGGAATTCCACTAAAAATTTGAACAAATCCTTTTAGGTAACTTGAAATTATTGTTATTTATTTGGTACTATAAGGTCTCGTCTAAATTTAATCAGTGATAATAACTAGTAATCTTGCAAAAAAAGCATAATGTCTATAATTTTATCAAATCACTCGAATGTGTTTGAAGGATGCCTCATAATTTATCTCTTTCTAGTGCGTCTCTATTTGATCTCTTTTGCATTAAAGATACGTCGAATCTATTTGGGAAAAATATTATTTAGATGGTTCTTGAGTGTATTATATTATACTCACAAACATTTATTTAATAAATCATCTCTTTTCTCTGTATTTTATTATCTATATTTATTATAGAATTATTTAATTTTATTTATTTTTTTTTCTCTTAAATTTTAAAAAAATTAAGTGCATTTGGAGGCTCTATAGTTTTTGGGATTGTAAGGCTCTAAAATACTCATAAGTTGTTTCTATTTGAGTTTTGATTTTTCATTTGTTTGCTGTATTTTTGTGTACACCTTTATTTCTATATTTTTTTTATGATATTTCAGTTATATTTCTATATATATTAATATCAGTTTTATTCTTTATCTTTTATGTAAATAAGCTTGATGGGAAACCTATCCCATTATCTCACTCACCCTATGAGATTTGAGGATTTTATTAAAAGAATCATAACAACCTCTCTTTAATCAACAATATGTAGCTACCACTATGAGTGTCAGCGAGCCAAATCTCTTAAAGTTGTAGAAAGACTAATATTTCACCAAATGGGCTTAAAGTTCACATATCGTTAAGTTTTAGTAAAAAATCAAGATAATTAAAGGACTTCCTTCAAAACTATTCAAGATTTGTACGAATGATTAGTTACGTAATTTAGACTAAGTAATGTAATATCTACATTCATGATGTGAATTTTATATTGCATCATTTAATAGACTCATTCATTATTATTTATTCTCGTGATATATTTGTATACAATTCTACTAGTAAGGAGCACATGTCATGTTTGATGTAGGTGCTAGAGACATTAAATAAGCACCAAACACAAAAAAAATCCCATGAAGCATGAGTTTTCACAACAATTTTTGTTTTATTTTGGATATGTGATAGGTGTTGATCATGCTAAGGTGGAGATCATGGTAAGATTTTTGCTCAGACAGAAAAATAATTCAGAAAATCCATATCCTTGTTTTCATCATCAACAACAACATTACATGGTATAACAGTGAATGGCAAGAGTTTCCAATGGGGAAAAGGGTTAATAGAGGGCCTTTTCAAAGTTAAAGAAGAATATTAGCCAAGCACGTGTTCTAGCATTACCTAACTTGCAATAGCCCTTCAAAGTGGAGATAGATGCAAGTGGTGTGCCATTGTAGTGGTTTTGATCAAGGGTAGAAGGACTATATGCTACCATTTTGAGGTATTTCATGGGATTTCCCCAAATAATATGCCTCCAACAAGGATATATGTGCAATAGTGTAAACTTTGAATAAGTGGAAACACTACATAGAGGGAAAGCATATAGTAATCCACACTAATCACTAGCCACTATAGTATCTATAGGCACAAAATAAACTAGATCAAAGTAATAATTACAAGCTGATGGTTTCTCTTCAATAGATTCATTTAGTGATCAAGTACGAAGATATGAAGATAAACAAATTGGACATAGATCCTTTCACCCATGATAGATATAGAGACGCATACACAAAGGTTGATAAACTTATGTGGGTGCTCTAGTAGTTGCAAAACCAGATCCATGTGTAAGATAGTGATAGGACACCATTGAATAAAATATCTATAATATGTTACTTTATATGTTAGGTAAGTTATGTTTTCTTAGATGTGAGCGACTAGAGGTAATTATAGAGGCTCATACCGCCAAGGTTGAAATCCATTTTGGTGTAGGGAAGATAGTGACAAAACTATAGAGGTATGTGCATTTGCCTAAGATGGAAGAAATGATAACTAGATTCATAAGAGGATGCATTTTTTTTTGTACCACCAAGCTTAGTAATAAGAAACAAATTTTATGTCATTAATTTCCTATAACCACTCATTTTTGGGATGGAATTTGCATGGAATTTTTTGGATGTTTACCATGAATCTCGAAGGGAGATGACTACTTATTTTTGGTATTTCATAGGTCGAGTAAAATGTGTTTTCTAAAGCCTTACAAAATTTTTATCAATATTAAAGAAGTAAAGGAATTGTTCATTTAGCATATCTATGTCCACTTTTCCATACAATGGAAAATCGTTTTAGATAGCCACACAATATTTCTCAATGTATCTTAGACTACATTTTGGGGGAACATGGACATAGATTTAAATATGTCTACATCATTCCATCTAGTTAAACAGAAGTAGCCAATAGAACTTTGGTACAACTCTTGATGGTTTACATCAATAAATATTTGAATAGCTAGGATTAAATTTTAGTATATTTTCAAAAGACTCATAACAAAGTAGCCCACATTTTTGCTAGTAAGTCCCCATTTGATTTTTTTTGGGATATTTTCCATAACACCTTTTGATATTACATATGTGAAGAAATGAGGAGTCAACGAGGACCTTATAGGGTATGATTTAAAGAAAATTTCTTGAAATGATAAGTGAAATCCATCTATATGTACATAAAGCACTACATAAGCCATGGGAAAACGACAAGCCCATGTATGATTAGAACATAATAGTGAATCCATTTAAAGTGGGAGATAAAATATGGTTAGTGTTGAACAAATAAAATCAAGGCTTTGGGATATGTTCCCCTTGAGATACAGTAGAAGGTTGGGGTAAAATGACCATAAACATAGTCTACTACCTTACATGTGTATTCAATTAGTGGTGAATGTAGAGAATATGAAACAATATAAGCCTTCCATGGAGTATTAGGAAGATGAAAAAGTCCTCTCTTGTGTAGAAGATTTGGCAAGATATGCTCAAGTAGGGTTGAGAGAGCATATAGTTTTACAAAATAGGTCTAGATATAGAAAACAAGGGAAACATGACCTTTGAGAAAACTAGCTCAAAAGGCATACTACAAAGAATGGTAAATGGTGCACCGAGGAGAAGGTGGATGAGAAATTTCCTCACAAAATTTAGTAGAATGTTTTGGGAAACAAAACCCTCTAAAAATTGTGATGTATGAACCAATTTAGATGACTAAATTATTTTTCATCAATATTGACACTTTAAAAGAAGAAATATTGCCATAATCAACTTATAGGACCATTTTTACTAATGGCTATGAGTTTGGTGAATTTGGGTTTGAAACCTTCATTAAGCACTTTGAAGCAGCAAATGGTGTTTTCTTGGGGTATAACTTTTCCTTTCCATTGTTGTAACTCCTAGTGCTACTATACAAACATATACCTTTAAAGTAATGCATGAAACACCTCAACGAGTCTTCATTGAAAACTTATTCCAATAAAAATTTGACGTTCTAGTTTTGACCACCATGAATTAAAAGTGTGCCCATTAACCCCAATTATTGATGGGAAATGGTCTAGCAACATGATCATGATGGAGAATTGTCTAGAAGAGTTAATATTGTAACTCTAATTTATAGTTTAAGGAGTTAATATTAATGAGTAGTAGCCTATTGACTTGTGTTTTAATGGAGCCAATAAAAGGAATATGGATTCCATTCTATTTGAGTGGAATTTTTTCCATAGAGGAATAGGGTAGCATCTAAGCATATACAATAAGAGAGGGAACAAACAGTTTTTTCATACTACAGTGGCCCACTAGCCACACATATCACTCCCTTGTGTTGAGTAATTTAATTGGTGATTAAATTACTTAGCATCGAAATATCAATCCAACTTTATATACTTCTAAAATTCACTACATTATATGTGCTAAGAAATGAATTTTCAATTTTGATACAAAATAAGAATCCACACATATCACTCTCTTGTGTTGGGTAATTTAATTGGTGGTTAAATTACTTAGCATCAAAATGTCAATCCAACTTCATATATCTATGAAATTCACTACATTATATGTACTCAGAAATGAATTTTCAATTTTGATCCAAGATAAGAATTCTAATTTATCAATAATAGGAAATTAATGGTAAACCTATCCAAATGAATCAAAAGAATAAGATAGAATGAAAATAAAATAGTAACTACAATGCCTTGATTTAATTTAATAACTTCCATTTTACAATAAAGTTGTAATTTTGTTTACTAATAAAATAATACCAAAACAAAATTGGTGTAATGCAATCTTTCAACCACAATCAATAAACTAAATAATATTTTCACACAATTTCTTTTTTAATATATATATATATATATATATATATATATATATATATATATATATATATATATAATTTTGTTTTGATAAATTTAATTTAATTTTAAATATGTTTATTTTTATAAATAGTTAAAAATTTATAAAATACTTTTCCTTATATATTTAAATAACCTGATCTTGAAAAAATACAACAATTATATTTATTAATGTAATTGTACTAATTATATATAAAATTCAACTTACCTCAATCAACACTTCAATTCAACTTACCTCAATCAACACTTCTAGCCGCTAAATTAAACTACCATGAAAAATGGTATTCTGTATGTTATACCCATCAACATCATATCACTACCAATGAATATGCTTAACATAGGAATCTCTATAGCTATTTTATATGTTATATAGATCAACATCATATCACTAACAATGAATATGCTTACACATAGCAATCTCTATAACCTAATCTTGTACTAATTATATATAAAATTCAACTTACCTCAATCAACACTTCTGGCCACTAAATTAAACTACCATGAAAAATGGTATTCTATATGTTATACCCATCAACATCATATCACTAGCAATGAATATGCTTAACATAGGAATCTATATAACTATTATATAACTATTTTGTATGTTATATAGATCAACATCATATCACTAACAATGAATATGCTTACACATAGCAATCTCTATAACCTAATCTTTATAAAGAAGTGGATAATTGGGTGAAGGTGATGCTTGTTACTGGTTGGTTGTCGATCTTTGCAAGTATTAATGATTGTATCCAACTGTTAATGCTTACATGGATATAATGTCGAATTCATAGTTTTCCATCATTTATAAAAAAAATATATTATTTAAAGAAAGGACATGAAGATTGATACGTTTCCCATTCAGCATCGAATTTGAGATGCTAAACCGACAGCAGAAAAATTTCTATAAGTAGTCATTCAAGTATTCACGGTCATTGTAATCACCGAGAGGCCTCGAAGAGACGTCGAATTTCTCTGCCTCTTCTTGAAATTCCGCTAACGTGGCCCTGCCAGTTGTGGTATGGAGGGGGGCGGAATGTCGACTGTTTGCGAGAGAAGACTGATAAAGGAGCAGAAGCGGATGAATGAAGATCCCCCTGAAGGTGTTAACGCAGCTCCGTGGGAGGACAATCTTATGCTCTGGGATGCTTCTATTACCGGGTATATAAATTAGGGATTTTCCATTTTCTCTTTCTTCTCGATCTTTAAATAAACATGTTTCTGCTCCTAAAAATTGGATTCATCTGAATCCGCCCATTTTGTTCAGATTTCGTCCAAGTGAGTGACCTGTGGGCTTATTCGTGTGCAGGCCTCCGGATAGTCCATGGGAGGGTGGTGAGTATTTTCTCAAAATAAGGTTTTCAATTCAATCCCATTTGGAGATTTGGATTGAATGGAGATAATCAGTTTTGTGTTGTAATAATGTAGGCCAATTCAAGCTAACGCTGCGATACAAAGAGGATTACCCTCACTCGCCTCCAACGGTTAAATTTGTATCCAATATATTTCACCCGAATGGTAAGCACTGTCTATGTAACCTTAAAGTTCTGTATATCTAATGGGTTTTCATGATTTAAGTTACTGTTGCGTAAATACAAATTGATTTCCATGTTTATTAAATAGTATTTGACTGTTTAGAAATAATGGAATCACCCTCTATTCTTCTTTAATCCTTACCAGGCATATGAGATCTTAGGTCTCAATAGGACTTTCCTCATCCCTAAATGACCTTTGGTTTTCCCCGTGCAGTTAGCACTAATGGTGACATTTGCTTGGACATTTTCGGAGAACAGTGGAGCCCAAGCTATGATGTAGCTAGACTTCTCCTCTCAATTCAGGTACTGCACTTTTGTTTGTCAGGTGATCTTCATTAAGGGTGGTACCTAATGTATATATTTGCTGATTAATGTGGGATTTCGACAAGAGCGAAATGAAGGTTAAAATGCGTTTGGCTGCAATATCCTGGCTGATCAATGTATCTGCTTATGATATGGGTGCAGTCGTTACTTTGTGATCCAAATCCATATTATTGTATTAATCAAGAGGCTGCTCACTTATACCTCACTGATTGCAAAGAATATGAAAGAAGGGTCCGCCAGGTTGTTGCAGAGAGCAATTCAAATATATAGAAGAAATTTTACTCCCTTGAACTGATCAGAAATCCTTTTATTATGATTGTCGTGTCAAATACGATTTTTTGGATTCAGATATCAACTTTTCCATCCAGATTTCTTGTTACGCGTTTTCCGCTTAAAATGGCCGTCCAAAAAACAATCTTAACAGTGGACATTTCCAGATTTTAGAGAGATAAATTTATGATATATCTGGGGTAGCAGTAATAAGAACGTTGGTGTCTGATATCCTTCTAGAGATTTGTAATTTGTGCTTCGTTTATGGACAACTTTAAAGGCCCTATGTTTAGCTTGTCACGGCTTTCACTATTCACTTATTTGCCGTTTTAAGATTTCGAGGTTGATTTAGCAATCGACATAATTTAAAGTTGATGAAAGTTGATATAATTATGTCAACGAGATAATCTGAATAATTTACGTTAAATAAGAAATTTAGGAATATTGAATAATTTATATTAAACAAGAAATTTAGGAATATCGAGTGACATAATTAAGAAAATAGGGTAATTTAGGGGATTAGAAATAGTATGGAACCAAAAGAATTGAGTTAAATAATGTAATTAAGAGAATTGTGTTACTTGGAGAGGTCGCTAAACGTGTTCATTTAAAAGAAAGCTAATTAAGAGAATTTAGGGAAAGAGCTAAACTGGTTAAATTAGAATAAGTGGTGATTGACAAAAATTAAGCTAGTTGACCTCACTACTAATATGAGGTTAATTTTGATAATAATAAAATAAAATTGTTGAAAATTTTGACAACAAAAATAATTGTGAAATTGAAGATTAATGTGAGTGACTTGGCCAAAACAATTTATATAACTATGAAAGGGATTCACGTGAGTCACGTGGTTACCCTACTAAAGCGCCATTTGATGATTGTTGTGGAATGTTTCAAAACTTATGATTGTATAAATAATTTTCAATAAAATATTAATTGAGAAAGCTATGTTTTTTTGTTTTTTTTGTTTTTCTTTAAATTGAGGTGATTGATGCAAATTAAGCTAGTTGAGGTAACTAGCAAATTTTATAATGGAAATGAGGTTAATTTGGATAATAATAATAATAAAATAATTATTGAAAGTTTTAAGAAAAATAATTGTAAAATTGGAGATTAATGTGCGTCATTTAGCCAAAACAATTCATGTAACTATGAAAATTAGTTAATGATGTCACATATCAAATATTTCAAACCTTGATAGTTGTATAGATATTTTTCAATAAAATGTTAATTTAATAACAAGATCAAAAGATGTTGACATGGTCTCAGAAGTATTCAAAGCACAACTATGTGCAACAATGTGGATTTCAAAAAAATAAAATTATAATATTTTATTACTAAAACCTGAAAAATATTTTTCAATAAAATGTTAATTTAATAATAACATCAAAAGATGTTGACATGGTCTCAAAAAGTATTCAAAGTACAATTAGCAGCGAGGTGCATTTGAAAAAATTAAAATTATAATACTTTATTACTAAAACTTTGAAAAATCTAAGTAGATTCTTAAGATTCTTTGATGTTTTCTTTACCCTCAATAAGGACGAAAACATCAAACATGTAACACATTTATTTGTAATTTATAACTAGCACAACCATATTTACCAATGTTGTTGATATAGGGGAATAGCCGTGAAACACATGTACAATCACACTATTAAATCAACCACATTAAAAATTATAAGTGTATTTGTTATTATTAATAACTCTACAAATAATAACACATATATATTATATTTATATATATATATATATATATAACTCATGGGTTAAATATTATAAGCCCAATAGATTATTAATAAATGGAAGCGATTAATATTCAATACCTCGGATGAAAACAATACTTAGAACCTGCCATATCCTTAGACTGGATCAACTATTATTCTACTCAATATTGTAGGTTAATACCATGGTATGGACCCTTGGTATTCTTTAACCTTAATTTAGAATTAATAAACGAAAGAGATTAATATTATAAGCCCAAATTATTATTAAGAGACACATGGAATTGATATTATAAACCTAAGTGATTATTAATACTATAACCTAAGGTATTAATAAACTCAGTGTATTAATATTATAAACCTAAGGGATTAATATTATAAACTCAATAGATTAATATTAAAAACTCAAGGGAATAATATTATAAAACCAAAAGATTAGACGAAAGGGATTAATAAATAAGAGCTTAACATTATAAACCCAACAGATTAATAATGTGGACTAAACCCAACTAGTTAATAAACCCAAGGGATTAGTATTATAAACAAAATGGATAATAATACCAAGGGACTAATATTATAAACCCGAAGGATTAAGACTATAAACCCAAAGGATTAATAAACCCAAGCGATTTAACGACTCTTATTGACATTATGAAGCATGTGTTATCCTTGATGGCAACTCACTTGTAGCAGAACAACTCACTTGGATATGGTAACTAGATGAATCTACACAACAGATATCATAAGCGACAAAATGACAGAACATAATAATGGTCAAAGGTTTGAATAAGGGGGATTGTGTTAGTGTTGTCCTTGGTAAGCAACATAGCTCATGAGTTGTCCTTGATAGACAACCCATTTGATGAATGAAATACTTGATAAATATATAAACAGGATGTGACAGAATGCATGTCAGTTGTGTTTATAGGCGTGACAAAATAAAGGGCATTTTAGAGGATAGTTGTGTCTACCAATGTGGTTGAAGCACATGTACAATCACACTATTAAATCAACCACATTAATAATTATAAAGATTATTTGATCTCATCTAAGAATATTGCAGGTTCTAAGTGTTGTTTTGGTCTCACGTATTGAAAAAGTTCTAAGTATATAAGGAGGTGAACATCAAAGTGTGAAGGAGTGGAAGGAATGAATATCTTATGAAGACTTAGATCAAAAGAAAATATGCATGCTATGGGTTTCTGATGCTTTTCTTGATTTGAACTAAGTATGCACCTAAGTAGTTGATTATGGATGAGATCTAATGATGGATCAGGATCATAAGACATGAAATGACTTATCATTATGTGATCTCATAATGGATAAGCTAGATATGAGTGCTAACAAATGATTTGTCCTTTAAATGCTATGACATGGGGAATATCTGAAGTCTAGAATAGTTGCAATGTTATAAGCTATTATTTGTAGATCTATACACTGGTTCGCATTGGTGAAGGCACATATACACACTGGTTCGAATCTTCTAAGTAGCGCATGTAGATGAAAAGTTTGGTGTTCATAGATTACTAATCTATTTGATAAGTGCTATTGTTTTATTGTTGTTTGTCAATGATGTCTTCTTTTGATCTGAAGGTAAAACTGATCATATAAGGAGATTGAGTCTATTTGATTGATTGATTGAGTAAGAAGGGTGATCTTTGCTGCTATATCTTTAGGACTTTATAATTTGATAGTAGATCTTCACAATGTCACTGATTGGTACAGGTTATGGTTCAGATGTCTTATGATTCAGTATCTTTAGAGGTATACGCAGGTTGGGTTAAGGGAAGTAGCGTATACATGTAGGTTGGTTTCATTGAAGTAGCATATACATTCTGACATATGATTTTTGAGGTTGCAGTTGGTTCTAGTTGTTGATGTAGTGCTTTGGGTTCAGATATGTGTACGTGTTACAGTGATCTATCTCTTCTATTTAATTAGTTGAATTTTGATTAAGTGTCGATTGATTAAGTTTTGAGTGACTAATTGATTCAATTGTTGCTGATTTAGAGATTGATGATTGAATTTCAGAGTTGATGAGTTTCAATGATTAATTGATTTAGTTATGGTTGACTCACAGATTGATGAATAGGTTTCAGTTATATCAGAGATTGATTATTGACTTTTAGTGTTGGTTGATGCACATGTATTTGATGGTTGTATTATAGTTATGATTCATTTTGAGCTTCAAAGTTACTAATGGGTCAAGTCTGAAAATTTATAAAATGTGGTCCCTCGAGGATATTGAGAATTGGAGCCTTTATTAAGGAAATCAAAGTTTCCTCCCATTTGTAGCTAGTGATTAGATCAAGGGGTTTGAACTCCCTTCTAGTAGAAGCTGGAGAATGAGAGAAGGTTGTAGCCTTCTACAGGTGGGTGTTTGTGTACTAGTATGAGTGTGCACCAGTGCATGATTGTAAACAAATTATTCTTTATATTAAAAAGAAGATAGAGACAATAGCAGGTGGATTTTCTTCCACATTGGGTTTCCACCTTAAATCTTGGTGTTCATGTTTGTTGCTTATGTATGATGGTTTATTTATTAGTTCACATGGTTAATTTTTATCTGATGGTTAATAAAATACTAATGCACTAGCTAAAGATAAACATATGATGGATTAACTTAATTATAAGTTCACTCAATATACACTAATTGACTTAAGAATACTCGCATGCACACGCACGTTCAATTCAGTAAAGTCACGTAAAGAAATCTGAATATGAAATTTAAAAGGTTATTGATTTGTAAATACTAATTCACCCCTTCCCCCTCCCCCCGCCTTTTAGTATTTTCCCAACAACTCTTGGCAATAATATTATAAAACTAAGTAATTATTAAACCTAATGGATTGATAAACCCTTGCAATTAATAATATAAACCCAAATATTTAATTAACGCCTTGGGAATAATATTATAATAACCACTCAATTGATAAACTCTTGTGATCAATAATATAAACCCGAGAGGTTTAATAACCCAAGGGATTAATATTATAAATGGAAAATATTTTTAATATTACAAAACCTAGGATTGATATTTTTAAAACTTAAGGCATTATAGAACTAAAGGATTTATATATATTTACATAATATAAATATATTAAACCCTCATATATTTGTTATACATAGTAGGGATTAATATTATAATCTATAAACCTAATATTTTAAACAAGAATACTAAACCCTAATTGATTTAATTTCGCAATGTGACATTGAATAAACCCAAGAGATTAATACTATAAACCCAATAAATTAAAAATGTGAAGCAAAACCAAGGGATTAATATTATAAACCCAAGGGATAATAAATCGAAGGGATAAATATTATAAACCCAAAGGGATTAATTAACCCTTCACATTAATATTATAAAAACTGATTGTGAAACCTAAGGGATTAGTAAACCCTTTGGACTAATATTATAAACCTAAAGGATTAATAACCCAAGAAATTAATATTATAAACCGTAGAGATTTTTAATATTAGAGGCCCTAATATTTATATTAAACGCGAGATATAAACCCTAAGATTAATATTATAAACCAAGGGGATTATAGACCTAAAGGACTAATATCAAACAATGGATTAATATTATAAGCCCTAGCGATTATAAATTCTAGGATTAATAAACAAAACCTAATATATTATTATAAATATTTGGAATTAATATTATAAACCCAAGGTATTAATATTATAAACCCAATGCATGCTAAATCCAAGGGAGGGTTATAAATTATAAGATTTATATTATAAGCGCAAGAGATTTAAACACATAGGAATTATATCATAAAACTTAAGATTATAAACCCTAAATCCAATATTATAAACCAAAATAAAACTTAAACCTTAGACCTCATATTATAAACGAGAATATTAAACCCTAATTTATCTGATGTCACAATGTGACATTGAATCAATTGCAATGTAACGTATCATTTTGACAATGATTATCACCCTCATTGTCACAGTGGGATGATTATTATGACACTACGACATTAGATAGATTTTCGTACGGAAGGGATACATATTATAAACCCAAGTGATCAATATTATAAACCGAAGGAGTAAATATGATAAAAACAAGGGATTAAAATATCAATCCTAAAATTAATATTATAAAAATAAAATTATAAGCCCTAATATATTATACATATTAGAAATTAATATTATAGACCCAAGGGGATATTGATATTACAAACCAAAGGGATTAAGAAACCCAACAGAATAATATTAAATCCTAGGATCTATATCATGAGGGATTATCAACACTAGGATTAATATTATAAACCCTAAATCCAATATTATAAATGATAATATTAAACTCTACTTTATTTAATGACCCAATGATAGATTAAATAAATTACAATGTAATATATCATTATGACTAATTATCACGCTACTTGTCACATTGTGACGATGCTTGTCAAATTATGATTTTTAATAGATTTATGCACCATTACAGTGCCACAATATTAAACCTTAATATTATATCAAATATTGTAAACCCTAGGGTTAATATTATAAGTCCAAGGGATTATAAACCCCAACATTAATATTAATTTCTATAATTAATATTATAAAGTATCAAATTAATATATCAAACCTAAGATTAATATGATAAACCCAAGAGAATAATATTAAACCATATAATGTATATTATAAACCATATGATAAATATTATAAATTTTAAGATTGTAAACCGTAAAACAAACATTATAACATACAATAAACCCTAAACCCTATGATTATAACCATAAACCACAAAATTATAAATGAGAATAAACCCTAAACCCTAAACCGAGTATTATAAAGAATAATATTAAAATATAATGTATTCAATGTCACAATGAAACATTGAATAAATTGCAGTGTAATATATCATTGTGACAATGTATCTCATGTTTCTTATCACATTGTGGTGATGCTTATCACACTTCGATGTTGTTTGTCACATTCTGACATTTCTTGTCCCATGGTTGACCACGTTTGATTATGATAGAAAATGTTTGATCATGGTTGAAATTAATTTACCATAGTTAACCATGATGGACCATATGTAACCATGGTTTACCAAATATTACCATGGTTGACCATGATTAAACATGGTTGGTCAAGTTTTACCATATTCAACCAAGAGACTTTGATAGTGGTTGACCATATTTGTGACTATGGTTGACCAAAGGTGACCACAACCCAATGGATAAGTATTATAAACTCAAGGGATTAATAAGCATGGAGGATAAATATTATAAACCCAAAGGGTAAATATTATAGACACAAGGGATAAAAATATCAAACCTAACATCAATATTATAAGCACTAAATTTATAAGCCCTAATTTATTATATTAGAGATTAATATTATAAACCCAAGGGACTATTGATATTATAAACCAAAGGGATTAACAAAATCAATAGAATACTATTAAACCCTAGGATTTATATTATAAACCCAAGGGATTATAAACCCTAGGATTAAGATTATAAACCATAAACCCAAATTATAAATGAGAATATTAAACTCTAAATTATTTAGTGTCACAATGCCACATTAAATATTTTATAATTTAATATATCATTGTGACTCATTATCACACTATTTGTCGCATTGTGATGATCTTTGTTAAATTATGATGTTTAATAGAATTATATACAATTATAATGCCAAAATATTAAACCATAATACTATAGCAAATATCATAAATCGTGATGAGTCCCATCAATAGGTAGGTTGAGGCCATCCTCCAACCTCAAAACTATCCTTCTCTTACATTAATTCACATTTTTTTATTATATTATTCTTAGTAAGAGGAGTAAAAGGTGTTTGCCATAGAATGTGGCATAATGTTATTTAATTGCAAGTAAAGGAAGCATTTTTTAGGCTATTACTATGTAGGGGCTTGATGGAAACAACTAGGAGAGAATATAGGGGTTTTTTCCATCTCAACTACCTAAACTCGACTTGGGATCACCATATTCTCTCTCACATGTTGGAGTTCATTGAGAGTCGAGTGCCTCCTAGTCTAAGAGAAGATCTAGAGGGACAAGATCCACCATTTTTTAGATCAAGGAGAGAACCACTCCTACTTTCAAGGGAGTTGCTTGAGTTGCCCCTTTGTATAAATAAAATAGAATAAGAGCTCATTAGGATTCAAATTTTTTGTTCAACTAGGTGTAGCTATTGAGCTCCACAATTAACATTGTTATTTGATGTATTAGATCTACACTCTTTGATAATGAGAAGTTGGATTTTAATTTGCATCTAAGAAAGCTTTTGAGGGCTGAGACCCTTGGATTTGGACCCAACCCAAAGGCTTTGGTCCCTCTTATTGTACTTATGTTTCTTGTTGATTCCAAGTAGTTCATAGTTTCTTCCATTTTAGTATATATTATTCTATAAAATCCTCTCATTACAGCCTCTACATCGCCTCTATTGTGAGGGAATGATTGGAAGGATTCACAACCATGGTATAAAAAATATTGTGTTTATGATTTCTTGGAAATAGATTAGTGTTAGTTGTCTTGTTTTAAATTTCCCTTTTCTATCTTAGAAGTCAGTTTAGTGATTATATTAGTCACACTGCATGAATTATATGTTATTTAATTTCAACTCATCTTTCCAACATAATTTATTTCATCTTGTCAACAATAAATGGATTCATGCATGCAATTGATTGCAGGGTTGGTTGACCTGCAGAAAAGGGCACCTTCACCACTTCCATTTTAAGATTTTTCATCTTCTCCTTCCAATTCCAAAATTTGTCCTAAAACCCTGTTTTATAAGCCATTTTACCTCGAACATTGAGAGCACTTATCGTATTGAAAGATAGGCCTTTGAGATGTCTTGAGCTTGGCTAGGGGATCAAACCCTCCTCCCTCCAATTCTTTCAACTTCAATCCACCTCTCCATGCCCTTAAGAAAATGTTTTCACCTTCAAAAATCACTCGAATTCCCTCCTGTAGCATTACAGGTCTTCTTGTAGCATTATAAGCCTCCTCTAGCAGCATTTTCCTCCATCAGTTTTGATCCTCATTGGCTATGCTTTTGTGATTAGGTAAATCACCTAAGCCACTCCAACCCTTCCTCTTATTCGCTATAAAAAAACGTAAAGGAGTTAGTTTATTTATCATGCAAGTAGGTTACTGATTTATAAGTGAGTGTGAACTAGGTAGATGGTACATGCCATTTTGATTGGTAGTTTGATGAATTATGCAACATAAATTAGTTTCCTTTGTGCATGTAGATGTTGTGATTTAATGAATTTTGAAAGATAACATAGTCTGCTTTCTGTAACTAGATTAGCCTTTGTCCTTTCATGAGCTGATTAGTTAGAATTTACAAATTGAGTCAATGACATTTATATTCTCATATATAGAATAAATTTCCAACTCTACCTTTATCAACAACATTTCATTCTAGTTCAATAGGAGGAGGAGTCTTTGAACACTTTTGATCTAATGTCAAAACTGAGGATGGCATGAGTGGAATCCTATATGTTGTGCATATGTCACTGTCACCTCAAAGTTTCTATAAACCCCGAGTTGATAATTTGAGTTGAGAAGTTGTTGTAGCGGCTACAACCACTCTCCAAAATTTTGTCTTAGCTTAATTTTGGAACCCCCCTACAAACCATCCTCAGTAGCATGTCTTGCACTATCAAGTACACAAGCTTCAGTGGTTTTCTAGTAGATTGCCAGCCTGTGCACAATAGCTTTTTGCATCCCCTTCACAGGATGCTTTCCAGACATAGTGTTAGTTGTTGGTTGATTAGATCCCTCTCATAGTTGCGCAATTATGGAGGCGAACCAACCTTCCCTCGAGAAATTATGCAAACACATATGGAGACATGGCAAGGCTCCAGAATTGCTCAATTCTTCCTAACAGTCTTCCTCTCAAAAATTGTGCAATTCATCCCAGGGCAACTGCTCAACCCAAAATTTGTGCAATTTTGGGTAGCAGTCGCCTTCTGCTCCTAGAAATTGCACAATCCCTATGGGAGAACCAACCCAATAGCTAGCAGAAATTGCATAAATCTAGCCATGTAGCCTGCTAGTCTTAGAAATTGCACAATACAGTGAGATAGGCTTGAAAAAATTGCGAGGTCTGACCCAAGATAGTTTCTCAACTCAGAAATTGTGAGATACAGTCAAACAGGCTTGTCTAACCAAGGATAGCTGCTCAACCCAGAAATTGCGAGATGTAGTCAGACATGCTTCCTTGAGAAAATTGTGATGTCTGACCCAAGACAGTTGCTCAACCTAGAAATTGTGCAATCGTGAGAGATAGTCACCTGTTCCTCTAAGAAATTGTGCAATCCCCCTGGGATAGCCATCTCTCCTTAGCCTAGAAACTACGCATATTTTCATCCCAGGCTTCTAGACTGATGCATGTGCCTTCAGGTTGATCAATTCCCTCTGGGACCAAGAAAAACTGATTTACATGCATGGACTACTTCTCCCAAGGAAGCATGCAAAGGAATCCCTTGATTCAGGGATCTATGTTTAGCAATTGGAGGTTACATGCAAGGATCATTTTAGAAAGCTCCTGCCAAGTGTCGTTTTTCCTAGATTTGTGGCATGAACATGACAACCTTGATTTTATCAAAAATCATCAACCGAACATTCCATAGCTCATTCCTCGCTTCAACCTTACACCCCTAACATCCCACATTACATCTAGGGGTTGTCGACACATTCATTTCAATTGTTTCAGGGTAAGCCTACTTTTGATGTCTCATGTTGTGTTTCTATCGTTTTTGTGTTTCGCTTTGTGTGAGTGTTGTCTGCTTGATTTCAATG
Source organism: Pinus taeda (assembly GCA_000404065.3). Lineage (NCBI taxonomy): Eukaryota > Viridiplantae > Streptophyta > Pinopsida > Pinales > Pinaceae > Pinus > Pinus taeda. The sequence goes on from APFE031577823.1 coordinate 88,808, forward strand.
AGAGATTACTGTCATTTTGATGTATGTTAGCTTGTAGAAGAATTGTTCAAGTTTTCATTCACATCTCACTACTCTTGCATGCATGACACTGTTTTTGCATGAATGGTCGTTGTTGCGGCTACTCGTTTCAGACATGTGCATGCTTTCCTATTTCTTGAATCATGCACTTGTTATTTGCATGTATGATCATTCACTCTTGTTTACACTCATCTCATCATGCATTTAGACTTCTCATCCTTTTAGTCACACGTCGGTCAGTCTGGGCTGCCTTGGCACGCACTATGTCTTTTCCCGGCTAGCACTACGCATTTCTGGAAGCGAAGGAACCACCTCCCCTCTACAAATTGTACAAGTCTAGATTGGCATTGACCTCCAAGCTTACATTGTGAAATTCTTGGCGGGAGTATCCTCGTGGTCATAGAAACTGCATAGTGCAATTTTCTAGTTGCATGTCAGTGCTCGTTAAGATTGCGCATTGTGCAATTTTAGTCCTAAGCAGGACATGCTATACTATGCATTACATAGTTCCAGTATTCAATCTCCCTCCTAACATCCTGGACTATGCCTTGCAAAATTTTTGCAGTCAGTCTCTCAACCTCCCGGTGGAAATTGCGCAACCTTCACGATCAATTACACAACAGTACAAGTACAATAGCGTTTAGGAGAGCAGAATAAAAGGACATTATTTAGGGCACAATGGGGGTTGCAACTAAGCAAGTGTTTATGAGCTTGCCTACCTATGAAGACATTAGGTTGTTCGTAGATAAGGACATCAAGATAAGATGGTAGTAACATTACAACAAGAAGCACCATTAGCAACAGAAGGGATCACACCTAGTTTCGGTGATTGCAGGAGGAAGGAAGTTGACAGCATAGAGGCAAAGCAAAGATGAAAGTTAAAAATTTATATCCAATCATGACGAAAGAAGCTTTGGAGATCGAGGCTATGAGGTGAAAGCACGACAAGGTGATCGTGTGAGGGCAGAGAAAGGAACAAAGAACGAGTTGTAGGTGATGATGTGGGAACTCAACGCAGAACAAGAGTTGTACATAAGAGAGAAGATTTGTAGCAATAACAAGTATAGCAGGGGGCACAACATGCACAAATGGATGGAATTACGCCCATAGAAGTTATAGATCCATCTCAGCAGTTGGCACGGAGAAGACAAGGTGAGCAATTATGTTGATTGCATGTAAGGGAATTCAATAGCATGCATGTCGTCATGGTCATGCATGTGATCCCACCCATTTGGCACACTCACCAAGGAAAATATAAGAAGTAAGTCCGATTGGAGATGAACATGTACTTTGACAAGTTGATGTGCATGTTCACCAAAAAACAATTGGAGTTCAATACAGACACTTTACATGAGTATGTTGTTGGTCCAACTACACTAAATATAATGATGTGCATGCTATTATACAATTTTCATAGATGACCCATATCAGTGTACCTGGATGCAACGGAGGCAAAAGTTTTCTTTTAGCATGATGTCACCATTGAGCATGCAGAAACCATCGTGGAGGAAAAATCTTGGCATCAGTTCTCCACCATCGACCATCACAAGGATGTTAAAGAGTTGGTCTCACCACAATAGTCTGAGTGTCAGTGATGTCTTTCATGGCTTGCTCAAGCCATTTTGTCTAACATGGGTACATGTGCATATTGTATGTAACGTCTTTTCAAGTGGAATTTCAAGTGTTGATAGTTGAATTCAATAGTTATAGAGTAGTTGAAGAGTCATGAGGGTAGATGAACGATTATATAGGGGAATGTCAAGGGTCACCCCACCCTTCACTATAAATAGTCCCTCATAACTAATTATAGAGGGTTTTGGTCAGCCAAGATTCCAATAGCAGTATCTTAAAGAAGGCTTGGACATTATTGTAATGAGCCTTGGGTTGTCTACTGTGCAAAGCTAGTATATATTTGTTGAGGAGCATGTGGTTGTCACTGTAACATTCCACTATCGGAGCTATCAGTTGGACATGGATGCATTGTGTGACCGGAACTTGCGCTTATTACTATAATAGAGCCAGCGTGGTTCGTGCATATGTTGTATTGTATTCCAACTATCTTTTTTAATCTAAATGATATATTTATTTGTTCGCTTACGCATGAATGTATGGACTATTTTGTATAAGTATGTATCAATTTTACTCAAATGTGCTTATTAGTTTAACCATCACTTTAGATTGCTCACTAAATTTCTTTCCATCTTGTGATGCATCTTCACTCATGTGTTCCTTCCAAGCCGTGTACTATTATAGGTTTCCAAGGGGTGCACTTACCCCACTTTCAATTTTTTAGAACCGTTTATGCACCTTCCTTAATTTGCCACAGCTGTCACACCCTTGCTACCAACATGGACATCTTACTTGCCTCTGTATGAAACCATGGTGAAGACGATACCGTATGACCCACTGCTAGGACTCCTACACCAAATGGTCTGAGGTCTAATTGGGACTTCTTACCGAGGAGATCCCTTGACATGGTGGTGGGTCCAACACCATCAACATTTCTGGCACTAGAAGGAGGACCAGATGAAAAGTTGTGTCCTCTCATCCTATTTTGAACATCTGCACATCTATCATCAAGTCTTTCACACTCACCCATCCATGATGTTTTTCGCATGTCGAACTTCTTCACATCACGAGGGAGTCTTTTTATCTATTGCCCAAATACACCTACGATGGTGAAGGAAAATTGGCCTAGTCTGTGTTCTTACATGACGTCATTTCCATGCTTCATGAGCAAGATGAATCTCCTAATGAACAGGCTAGTCTACTACTTACATACACACTTTACGAATCCACACTACGGCGGTTTTGTAGTCTACCGGCTGACATTGTGCACTCACTCGAGCATTTCTGTGATCTCATTGAAGATACTTTCCATCGTTTTGATCTAGAACATTTTGACCAAAAAATATTATAGCAATAAAAGGCCCCACATAAATCGCATGATGATTTTTGGCAGTGCTTCCGTGTTTTGCAGTTTCAAGCTCCAAAAACCGAGATGAATTTTCAGTATCTCATTAACAGATTCAATTATTTCTTTATCAAATTTGTCAATACAAGGAAGAAGTTAAAGCTCAAACCCTATGCAACATACTTCAGTGATGGAGATACGCAACCACAGATGGACACACGGCCATTCTCACAAGTGACTATCCATCGTCCCCTCATCAAAAAGCTCCACCATCACAGAGTGATGTGGGAGAGCATGAACACACATTTGTTGAACCATCATGTCCTCCTGACATCGCTCCTTTCAATTTTTGTGTAGATTTGGTTGTGAGTCCCATACCTTGTCACATGTATTTTGTGCCTAACCTCCATCTTCATACTCAGATAATCCTTTGGATCACATTGTCTTGTGTTCTTCCATTCTAGAGTCTACACTTATTGTGAACAAGGATCTAGCCATCTATAGAGTTGGTTTTGCACACCCAAAATGAATTGTCATTCATGAAGAGTATGACTGGGAGCTTGAACATCGACCGACAGTAGAGGACCATCCCTGTTTTTCCGTACCTCCTCCATTTTTTCCCGACATCCTTGATGATCTTTCCATCCCCAATTTTTCATGTGTATCTCCATCCATGGATGCACCCATTGTTAATCTTTTGAAGGACACACCGGATGTCAGTCCATCATCTGTCAACGCAAAGTACCAATCATTCACTGAACATGCACTTCATTTTTCATCTATCTTTTCCAGAAACACAGAGGATGAACATTCTTGCTTCTCATCTACCCCTCTATGTGATTCATCAAATCATGAGGATGCCTACCAACATCCTCAATTTTATGGTCTTGGTTATCGTGATCTCTTTACCTCATCATCCAATCACAATGTTGATTTACTCATTGTTAGTCTGTCTAAGCCACGCGTCTACGATGATCCATTTGTCAACAAAGTCGAAACCCTAGAGACTGTCGAGGCACTTGAGCCCGAGCTGATGGTTATGTCAGGCCCTCACTTTCCTAAGGTTGGTTTCACTTCTAATCAAGAAAATCTTGAAACTCACGAGGCTCCTCATCATCCATCTACATGCGCTCATGAAAAATCCAACAATCAGACTTCACTTCCTCCACTCGAACTACACGATCCCATCTCTCATGCATTGGAGGAATCTTACTCAACAAGCACACTTGAGCAATGTAAGTGGTATACCTTCCTAATTTATGATTCCATGTCACAATTAAGAGTATCCATGTGCTCAACATCTACACGTGGTGTGACACATCATCATGGTAAGTCTGCAGAGTGCATGTCATGTGCTTTCACTCATTTTTGTTCAGTTGACGCTTGTAAGCTCGGCATCTGTCTATCTTCATTGTTGTATCTTTCACATCTCCTTGTTCGCATAGTTGTGTTTTTTGCAAACCATTCCTTCACCGACATGGCTCAACCAATGCACTGTGTTTTCATTCAAAGTATCACTTCACGTGAGATGACCCATACACTGTTAGATTAGGAGTAGAAGTAGTGTTTTCTTTTGGTTTGTTTGCTTGCATGCTTCTTTTCTTACCTGCTTTGCATGTTTATTTGTCTACTTTCTTTTTTTCTTACTCACTTCTCTTTCGCATTTACTTATGTTTTCGCTTTGTTTTGTTGTTTGTTTGCTTGCTTTTCTTAGTAGGTTAGTTTCACATGGACTGTGTGTGACTCTTGAAACAAGCTGGGTATTGTAAAAGAGGACTTGTACAACTATTAACATTTGGTTATCTATTGTCTGCTCTCTTATGTAAGAACTTGTTGTCTTCAATTCATGATACATCAATTGAAAATACATTCTATTTGAACTGAACCTTGGTGAAAACACAATGCTTGCATGCTAACTAGTATCACCTACTCTAGTTGGTTGTTTTTGGGTTAATCCTTGTCAGCCTAGTCAAGTAGAGTAAGGTGAGGTGGAAAACCTTAACAATCACGTCAGAGGTATATATAAACTACTTCTCTGAAGGAACAGTTGCTTCTTCTCTCAATATGTCAGGATCCCTCTTCCACCTCTAAAATTAATAAGTGTTATGCACAGTTATGAATAAAATTAATAAGTGTTATGCACAGTTATGAAAAATTAAAAAATTAAAAAGTGAAAATTTTCAAAAAAGAAAAATGAATAAGGAGAAAGAAGAGAAAGGCTTCCTACGTAGAGAGGTGATGCAACTAACTCCGTCGAGGTACTGACCAGACTTCCTCGCAGTGGAGAGATGCTTTTGTTCCTATGTGACTCCATCGGGGTACTATCTAGACTTGATCGCAGTAGAGCAACACTAGAGATGAAACTAAGATTCTGACGACTAAACTTCTCGTGCACCAGTATACCCCTCAACCCCAATCCAAACAACTGTGTTGGCTTGGCTTGGAATGTGTGTCAATCGACCAAGATCCTGGAACATTCTACATCTCACAATCAAGAAAGTGTGGAAACAAAGACGAACTGAGAACTGAACAATACTTCTGAAGGTGTTAGACTTGTTTTTCACAAATAAGGTCCACTCAGAGTGCTAGAGTTATACCACTGTGTCACCAAGTGTTGAAGCGGCTACAACGACCCTCCAAAATTTTTCCTTAGCTTCATCTTCGATCCTCCCTACCAACCATCCTTAGCAGCATGTCTTGCACTCTCAATTACACAAGCTTCAATGGTTTTCTAGAAGATTTCTAGCTTGCAAATGATAGCTTGGTTCATCCCCCTCACATGTTGATTTTTAGACTTAGTTTTGGTTGTTGGTTGAGCAGCTCCCTCTGGGAATTGCAAAATTCTAAAGGGGAACCATCCTTCCCTCCAGAAATTGTGCAAACCAAGCTAGAGACCCAGATGGGCTCTAGAATTACATAATTCTTCATGACAATGTTCCTCTCAAAGATTACGAAATTCATCCCAGGACAGCTGCTCACCCTAGAAATTGCATAATTTTCGGCACCAGTCAACTACTGCTCCCAGAAATGACGTAATCCATCGAGTAAAACCAGCCCAACATCTAGTAGAAATTATGCAAATCCAGCTAGGCAGCTTGTTGGGCTTAGAAATTTCACAATAAAGTCATACATGCTTCCTTGACAAAATTTCAAGGTCTGACCCAGGATAGCTACTTAGCTCAGAAATTGCAAGATATGGTCAGACACGCTTGTCTAACCCAGGACATTTTCTCACCACAAAATTTTCGAGATGCAGTCAGACAAGCTTCCTTGAGAAAAATGCGAGGTCTGACCCAGGATAGCTGCTCAACCCATAAATTGTGCAATCCTGAGAGACAGTCACCTATTCCTCCTAGAAATTTCATAATCCCTCTGGGATAGCCATGTCTTCTCAGCCCAAAAACTATGTAGATTTTCATCCCAGGCTCACAAACTGATCCATGTGCCTTCAGGTTGACATTTCCTCCAAGATTATGAAAAAATGATTTTCATGCATGGACTGCTTCTCCCAAGGCAGAATGCAAAGGCATCCCTTGATTCAATGATCTAATTTTAGCAACTGGATGTTACATGCAAGGATTATTTTAGAAACCTCTCGCCAAGTGTCAATTTTCCTAGATTTGTGGCATGCGTGTCGCAACATCGATTTTATGAAACTCATCAACCAGACGCTACAGAGCACATTCCTCACTTTGACCTTGCATCTATGAAAACCCAAATTGCATCTAGGGATCCTCATCACATTCAACTCAGCTATTTCTGGGTAAGCTTGCTTTTCATGTCTCGCACTGCATTTTTGTCTCTTTTTTTGTTTCACTTTTTGTGAGTGTTGTCTATCTGATTTCAGTGAGTGCTTGGTGTCATTTTGATGTATGTTAGATTGTATAAGCATTGATTCAATTTTCTTTAGCATCTCAATCTTGTTGCATGCATGACATTTTTTTTGTACGAACGATTGTTGTTGTGGCGACTCACTTTACACACATGCATGCTTTTGTGTTTCCTTAATCCTACACTTGTTGTTTGCATGTATTATCGTTCTCTCTTGTTTTCACTCATATCATCATGCATTCAAAATTCTCATGTTTTCAGTCATCCGTTAGCCGTGTTTTCATTCTGTATTTTTGAGGTTGAGGGAGTAAACACATATGACAACATCAAAACCACTTTGGAAGTTGGGATCTAACCCTGCTAACTTCAGAGAGGGATCTCTCTATTTAATTTAGATTTGTTTTTAATGTAAATTTTAGGATAGTTTTGATTGTACTTTTTTTGTTGTTTGAAAGGTTTGGTTGATTTGAGTCTTATAATTCCATTGGGCTATGCAGTTTATAAACTAAACCGGAGTTTTGCATCAATTTTTAAAGTTCTCATAGGGCAAGCTAGGTTGTAGTAAATGGATCTCTTCAGAATTTAAATGGATGGTGGAAAAGCATAAGTGTAAGGTTCAGTAGAGACCAAAGAGAAATTAAGAATTCTTTGACCTGACTTCAGTGGAAAACATTAAAATTAACAACAGCCCAAATAGGGCACTCTAGATAATGAATCTTATTTACCACAATTCTATTGATTAATTCAGATATATCGAATAAGAGAGGAAAGAAATACAATGTTTAAACAAATAGATAGAAGAGACACATCACCATTTAATATACCGCATGAATCTTGTGAAAGGTCGTTGTATTATTGATGCTCGAATGCTTTGAAAATTACAATATGCAAAAGGAAATTACATTCAAAAATCAGCATCTCTTACTTCAAATGTTGAAGTATTTATACAAATTCTAAAATAAAATATCTTGAAAAAATATCAATATTTGTTATAAATATCTCCCAAATATATTATAAAAATAGAAATGAAATATAGGACATTCAAAACTAATGAATCTACTTGGAAGTATATTTGGGGATTGCTTGTGACAAAGAAGAGAAAGTTGAATTTGATTGAAACTCTTATTTTATGAGGTGGCATCCAAGTCACTAATTGTCTTTGAGCTTTTCCCTCATGGAATTCTAAAAAATAGGGTCTTGTAATACCTTTGTTTCATTTCCACCTGCTCAAAAACGGCATTTGAAAACACTAACTAGAAATAGGAAAATTTGGGAAAACATGCCTACAAAGATTCATCTAAATCTCCAAAACTATAATCTTTGTTACAAAACCTGAGAGATTTTTTTGTGCATGAAGATGTTAGCAAAAAAAAATCTTTTAGTTTTTGAAAATTCACTCTCAGTTGTCTATAAACCATGTTTGTAATTACTATGTTGTATAGGGAAAAACATGTTTTTAACTGACCACGAAAGGAACATATGATGCGAAGGCATGAAGTGTCATGGAGTCACATGGTTGGAAAAAATATGATTAGGTGGTTGAATAGGAGTGGAAGATCAGGAGGGACATGGTGGGTGGACGTTGGTGTGGGAGTAATGGGCAAAGGATATGTGGTGGGATAGGAGTGGCGGAGGTGACAAAGTGGGGACTTGTTAAGCGGATGAGGGGAAGTGGTTTCTGGAGGGGATAGGAGGCAATTTATGGTTTTGGTGAGGGGGGTGCGAAATCACCAGGATGTGACATGTAGGGGATGGGGCCCAGGGGCAGAAACTACTTTCAGGACCCCCTTGATGGTAAAGGAAGAATGGAGAGGGGGGACGAAAACAGATGAGGTTCATTGATCATATGCATAATCAAATCCCGAGGCATTCAATGCTACTGTACATTAACCATAAGTGACAAAGAACTTTGTTTACTTGTGCCTTTTAACCTTTTCCTTCAAACTTAGGATAAAAATGAAGTATGAAACATATGAAAACACTTCATCCATTTATGGTCTTTCTTCCTTATTTTGTGGTGCAGACTTCTACTTGCTCTTGCTTTTGATACAAGAATTGGATTTGAGTGTATGGTATATTGTTAGAAAGCTACTTCTGAGCTCTTTCTGATGGAAATACATGTAGTCTAATATGATCCAAACATTTACATGTAAAACTCTCCTTAAATCTTGGTGCTTGGTGTCTTCTTGGATATAATTTGTAGGAGGAAATATTACCTACAACGTCTCAAACATAATAATGATCAGCTATGGAATTTACAACATCTCAAACATAATAATGATTAGCTATAATCAAGAAATCCTATAGAAATTATAGGACCCTAATAGGGTAGTCTGGGTTGCCTTACCTCGGACTGTCCCTTGCCTGGCTAGTACTGTGCATTTCTAAAAGTGAATGCACTACCTTCCCTCTAGAAATTGCACAAGTTTGGCCCAGAACTGACCTCCGGGATTGCATTCAATTCTCGAAGGCAGTGTCATGTTGGCCTAAGAAACTGCATAATGCAATTTGCTAGTTGCATGTCACCACTCACTGAGATTGCACATTGCACAATTTTAGTCATCAACAAGATAGAAGGGATTGTGCATTGCACAGTTCCAGCAGTCAGTCAACCTCCTGATAACCCGGATTATGCCTTGCACAATTTTGGCAGTCAATCTCTCGACCTCTTGGCGGAAATTGTGCACCCTTCATAATCAATCATAAAGCAACACAAGTACAATATCCTTTAGAAGAGCAAATTCAAAGGACACCATTAAGGGCACAATGGGGGTTGCAGCTAAGCATGTGTCTAGGAGCTTGCCTACTTATGAAGACATCAAGTTGTTCATAGACAAGGACATCAAGATAAGATGGATCCAACATCGCATCAAGTAGCACCATCAACAGTAGTAGAAGGTACGAGTGCAAGAGGAAGTTTTTTTATAGCACAGAGGCGAAGCAAAGCTGCAAGTTCAAAGTAGATCCACTCATGACAAAAGGAGATTTGGAGATCGAGGCTATGAGGTGACGATGCGACAAGATGATCACGTGAGGGTAGAAAAAGGAATAGAGAAGGAGTTGTAGGTGATGAAGTGGAAACTCAAGGGAGAATAGGAGCTTTACAGAAGAGAGAAGAGTTGTAGTAGGAACATGTACCGCAAGGGGAGGAACATGCACAGACTAATGGAACCTACCCATATGAGTTATACATCCATCCTAGCAGCTGACACCAATAAGCAAGGTGAGCAGTGTTGTTGATTGCATGTAAGGGAATTCAGCAGCATGCATGTCATTGTGTGCACACATGCAATCCCACCCATTTTGAACACTCACTGAGGTGAAGAGAAGAAGCAAGTTTTACTGTAGTTGAACATGTACTTCGACAAATTGATGTGCGTGTTCACCAGCACACACCTGGAGAACAACACATACACTTTGCAGCAATATGTTGTTGGTCCAATTGCACTCAAGACAATAATGTGCATGCTATCAGATGAGTTGGATAGAGGAGCCATATCAATGTACTTGGATGCAGTGGAGGCAAAAGTTTGATTTCAGTAGGATGTCACCATTGAGCACATAGACACCATCACATATGACCAATTTTGGCATCAGTTCACCACCATTGACCATCACAAGGATGTCAAAGAGTTGGTCTCACCACAACGGTCCAAGTGTTAGTGATGACTTGCATGGCTTGCTCAAGCAATTTTGTCTCACATGGGTACATGTGCAAATTGTATGTAACGTCTTGTCAAGTGGAAGTTCAAGTGTTGATAATTGAATGTAACAGTAGTTTAAGAGTCATGAGGGTAGATGAATGGTTACAAAGGGGAATGTCAAGGGTCACCCCACACTTTGTTATAAACAGTCCCTCATAACTCATTGTAGAGGCTTTTGGTCAGCCAAGCTCCCAATAGGAGTATCCTAGAGAAAGATTGGACATTATTGTAACAAGCTTTGGGTTCTCCACTGTACAGAGCTAGTATATCTCTTTGGAGGAGCATGTGGTGGTGACTATAATGTTCCGCTACTAGAGCTAGTGGTTGGACATGGATGTATTGTATGACCGAAACTTACACTTCTTAATATAACAGAGCCAACATGTTTCATGCATATGTTGTATTGTATTCCAGTTATCTTGTTTACTCTAAATGATATATGTATTTGTTTTCTTACGCATGCATGTATGGACTATTATGTATAAGTATGTACGAATCTTATTGAAATGTGTTGATTAGTTTATCCATCACTTTGGATTGTTCCCAAAATTGCTTTCCAGCTTGTGATGCATCTTTGCTCGTGTGTTCCCTTCCAAGCCGTGTACTATTACAGGTTTCCAAGGGGCACACTCACCCCACTTTATGTGTGTTATAACTATTCATGCACCTTCCTTGACTTGCCACAACTATCACACCCTTGATACCAACAGGGACATTTTGCTTTCCTATGTTCGAAACCATGGTCAAGGTGATATCGTATGATCCACTGGTGGGAGTCTTACAGCAAACGATTTGAGGTCTAATTGGGACTTTTTTCTGGGGAGATCCCCTGACACATTGGCGGGACCAGCACCGTCAACATTTTTGGCACTAGAATGAGGGCTAGATGACAAGCTGTGTCCTCTCATCCTGTTTTGAACCTTTGCACATCTATCATGGAGTCTTGCACACTCACCCCTCCAGGATGTTTTTCGCATGCCAAACCTCCACATCGCAAGGGATTTTCTTTTATCTCTTGTCCGAATACATGTATGATGGTGAAGGTGAAGTGGCCTGACCTATGTTCTTGCATGACTTACCATGCTTCACGAGAAAGATGGATGTTCTGACGAATAGGCTAGTATGCTGCTTGCAGATACACTTCACTAATCCCCACTATGGTGGCTCTACAACCTACTGGCTAACAACATGCACTCACTCAAGCATCTATGTGATCTCATTGAAGATAATTTCCATAATTTTGATCCAGAACATCTCGACTAAAAACTATTACAGCAACGGAAGGCCCCACATGAATCGCCTGATGATTTTTGGTAGCACTTGCATGTTTTAAAGTTTGAAGCTCTGAAAATCCAGATGAAGTTTCAGTATATCATTGACAGATTTGAGTATTTCCTTTTAAAATCTCAATCCCAAGAAGAAGTTCAAGCTGAAACCCCACTCAACATACTTCGACGATGGAGTTGCATAATCACAAATGGAAATGGTCACTGTCATAAGTGATTGTCTACTGTACCCTCATCAAATAGCTCCACCATTGCAGAGTGATGTGGGAGAGCATGAACACACTTTTTTTAAACCATCATGTCCTCCCAACATTGCTCCTTATGATTTTTATGCAGACTTGTTTGTGATTCCCATACCTTATCACATGTATTTTATGCCTCAACCTCTGTCTTTGTACTCAGATAATCCTTTGGATGACACTGTCTTATGTTCTTCCATTCTAGACTCTACACTTATTGTGAATGAGGATCAAGCCATCAATGGAGTTGGTGTTGCATAACCAACATGCGTTGTCATTCACGAAGAGTATGACTAGGAGCTTGAACATCCACTGGCAGTAGAGGACCATCCCTGTCTGTCTGTACCTCCTCTGTTTTTTCCTGAAATCCTTAATGATCCTGTCATCCCTGATTTTTCATCTGTATCTTCATCCATGGATGCACCCATTATTGATCATTCGCAGGACACACCGGATGTCAGTCCATTATCTAACAATGGAGAGGACCAATCATTCTTAGAACATCCATTTGATTTTTCATCTATCATTTTCAGAAACACAGAGGATGAACATTCTTGCTTCTCATCTACCCCTCAATGTGATTCATCAAATCATGAGGATGCCGACCAACATCCTGAATTTTCTGATCTTGGTTTTTGTGATCTTGTTACCTCATCATTCATTCATGATGTTGATTCATGTTAATCCGTCTAAGCCATTGGTCTACAATGATCCATTTGTCAACAAATTCGAAACCATGCAGAATATCGAGGCACCTTAGCCCGAGTTGATGGTTATGTCAGGCCCTCGTTGTCTTGAGGTTGGTTTCAATTATGATCAGGAAATTGTTGAAATGCCCAAGGCTCCTCCTCACTCATCTATATGCACTCGTGAACAATCCAACACTTAGATTTCACTTACTCCACTTGGAATACATGATCACATCGGTCATGCAGTGGAGGAATCTTAGTAAGCAAGCACACTTGTACAATGTAAGTGGTCTACCTTCCTAACATATGCTTGCATGTCACAATAAAGAGTATTTGTGTGCTCAACATCTGCACATGGTATCACACAACATCATGGTAAGTCCACAGAGTGCATGTGATGCCCTTTTACTCATTTTTGTTCTGTGGATGCTTGTAAGGTCAAAGTGTGTCTATCTTCATTGTTGTAACTTTCACATCTATTGGTTCGCACAATTGTGTTATTCAAAAACCATGCCTTCATTTACACGAGTCAACCAATGTGCCAGTGGCTGCATTAGAAGTATCACTTCACATGAGATGTCCCATACACTATTATCTTAGGAGTAAGAGTAATGTTTACTTTTAGTTTGTTTGCTCGCTTGCTTGTTTTCCTACCTACTTTGCATGTTTTTTTGTATGCTTTCTTGTTTACTTACTCATTTCACTTTGCCATTTAATTATTCTTTTGCTTTGTTTTGTTGTCTATTTTCTTTCTTTTTTTAGTAGGTTGGTTTCACATGGACTGTGTCTAACTCTTGAAACAAGTTGTGTAAAGTAAAACAGGACGTGTATAACTATCAAAATTTGGTTATCTATTGTCTACTCTCTTATGTAAGAACTTGTTGTCTTAAATCCATGATACATCAATGGAAAATATGTACTATTCAAACTGAAGCTTGGTGAAAACACAACCCTTGCATACTAACTAGTATTACCTATGCTAGTTGGTTGTTTTTGGGTTAATCCTTGTCAGCCTAGTTAAGTAGAGTAAGGTGAGGGGGAAAACCTTAACAAGCACGTCAGAGGTGTATATAAACTACTTCTCGAAAGGAACAATCTCTTCTCTGAATAATTTTGGATCCCTCTTCCACCTCTGAAATGAATATGTGTTATGCAAAGTTATGAAAAATGAAAAATGAAAAAGTGAAAATTTTCAAAAACGAAAAATGAATAAGGAAAAAGAAGAGAAAGGATTCCTATGCATAAAGGTGATGCAAGTATCTTTGCTAAGGTACTGACTAGGCTCGCTAGTATTGGAGCAATGCTTTTGTTCTTGCATGACTCTGTCGGAGTATTATCCAGGCCTGCTGGCAGTAGAGCAACACCAAAGATGAAACTAACACTCTAATGACCATATTGCTTGTGCACCAATATACCCCTCAACCCCAATCGAAATAACTGTGTTGGCTTGCCTTGGAATGTGTGTCAATCAACTAAGAGCCTAGCAGATGCTACCTCTTATAATCAAGCAAGTGTGGAAACCAAGATGAGCTAAGAACTGAACAATACTTCTGGAGGTGTTATACTTTCTTTTCACGAACAAGGTCCATTAAGAGTGTTGAAGTTCTACCAGTGTGTCGCCAAGTGTTGTAGCGGATACAACCACCATCCAAATTTTTTCCTTAGCTTCATTTTTGAGCCTCCCTACCAACCACCCTCAGCAGCATGTCTTGCACTTTCAAGTACACAAGCTTCAATGGTTTTCTAAAAGATTGCCACCCTGTGCATGATAGCTTGTTGTATCCCCCTCACAGGCTGCTTTCTGGACTTAGTGTCAGTTGTTGGTTGAGTAGTTCCCTTTGAGAATTAGCAATTTTGGAGGGGAACCAATCTTCCCTCCAGAAATTGTGAAAACCCAGCTGGAGACCCAGTTGGGCTTGAGAATTGCGCAATTCTTCCTGATAGTCTTCCTCTCAAAAATTGCACAATTCATCATAGGACAGTTGTTCAGCCCAGAGATTGTGCAATTATGGGAAGTAGTCACCTACTTCTCCTAAGAATTGTGTAATCCCTCTGGCACAGCCAACCCAGCATCTAGAAGAAATTACGTAAATCTCGTCGGGTAGCCTGCTAGGCTCAGAAATTGTGTAATATTGTCAGACATGATTCCTTGAAAAAATTGCAAGGTCTGATCAAGGACAGCTACTCAGCTCAAAAATTGTGAGATACAGTCAGACAGGCTTGTTTGACCTAGGACGGTTGCTCAACTCAGAAATTGCGAGATGGAGTCAGACAGGCTTCCTTGAGAAAATTGTGAGGTTTGACCCAAGATAGCTATTCAGCCCAGAAATTGCACAATCCTCAAAGATAGTCACTTGTTCCTCCCAAAAATTGTGCAATCTCTCTTGGACAACCATCTCTGATCAGCTTAGAAACTACACATATTTTCATCCCAGGCTTGCAGACCGATGCATGTGCCTTCTGGTTGACTAGTTCCCTTCGGGATCGAGCAGGCACGTTTTAACCTTCTACATAAATTACCTGCATATGAATTCTAAAACACATAAAATAAATAATGCGAGAGCATAACACATAAAACACATATACACAAAGATTTTCCCCTGGATCCCAAAATCGAGACTACTAGCTTGATTTTTCATTATGTTACTTTCAATGTTACAATACATATTTATACATGCTAAAGCATCCAATACCATGGACCGAAAATCATCGCGTCCGAAACCATGGACTGAAAACCATTGCATCCAAAAACATGTGCAAAAATCATGCACAAAACCATAGGTGGGTCCGCCCAACCTAACATAGGTTCCAAAACCAAAATTTTCCAGGGCGCTGCCTCGGACCCCATAGAGTGGGGTTACTTGTACCCCTCAAAGCCCCTGTGACCCCCCCACTACATAATTGATGCAACGAACGGGGGGCTCTGCCCCCCCTCTAACCCCCGGTTAACTACGTGGGCTAGTTGTGGAAAGAATATAATACAACCCAACAAAGCAAAACTGATTTGCATGCATGGATTGCTTCTCCAAGGCAACATGCAAAGGTATCCCTTGACTCAGGGATCTATTTTTAGCAGTTGGAGCTTACATGCAAGGATCATTTTAGAAACCTCATGCCAAGTGTCGCTTTTCCTATATTTGTGGCATGCTCATCACAACCTCGTTTTTATCAAAACTCATCAACTAGATGTTGTAGAGCTCATTCCTCACTTCAAGCTTGCAGCTCTGGCATCCCACATTACATCTAAGGATCGTCAGCACATTTAGCTCAGTTGTTTCAAAGTAAGCCCACTTTTCATGTCTCGCGCTACGTTTCTTTCTGTTCTTATGTTTCACTTTATGTGAGTGTTGTCTGCTTGATTTTAATGAGCACTTCTTGTCATTTTGATGTATGTTAGCTTGTAGAAGCACCATTTTAGTTTTCTCTTGCATATCACTGTTGTTGCATGCATGAGGTTTTTTTTGCATGAACGGTCATCGTTGCAACAACTCGCTTCACACACATGCATGGTTTCTCATTTCTTGAATCATGCACTTGTTGTTTACGTTTATGATCATTCACTCTTGTTTGAACACATCTCATCATGCCTTCAGAATTCTAATGTTTTCAGTCGCGCGTCAGCTGGTCTAGGCTGGCTTGGCCTGGATCATGCCTTGCCTAGCTAACACCGCGCATTTCCAGAAGCATAGGCACTGCCTTCCCTCCA
The DNA here is from genome assembly GCA_000404065.3 of Pinus taeda. Taxonomy (NCBI): domain Eukaryota; kingdom Viridiplantae; phylum Streptophyta; class Pinopsida; order Pinales; family Pinaceae; genus Pinus; species Pinus taeda. The sequence continues at coordinate 105,195 of APFE031577823.1, forward strand.
AAAATTGTGCAAGTTTGGCCTAGGAATAACCTCCAAGCTTGCATTATGCCATTCTCAGAGGAAGTGTCCTGATAGCCCCAGAAACTACACAATGCATTTTGTTGGTTGCATGTCACTGCTCATTGAGATTACACATTGCGCAATTCCAGTCCTTAGCAGGATAGGCTAGACTATGCATTCTGTAATTCCAGGAGTCATTCAGCCTCCTGACAGCCCAGAATGTGCCTTGTGCAATTTTCATAGTAAGTCTTCTGACCTCCCAGTGGAAATTTTGCAACCTTCACAATCAATCACAGAGAAGAAAAAGTACAATATCCTATAGGAGAGTAGATTCAAAGGACATCATTGAGGGCACAACTAGGGTTCCAGCGAATCAAGTGTCTATGAGCTTGCCTACCTATGAAGACATCAAGTTTTTCATAGACAAGGATATCAAGATAAGATAGCAGTAGCATCACAATGAGTAGCACCATTAGCAGCAACATAAGGCAGCACACCCACATGCGGCGAGTGCAAGAGGAAGGTTGTTGACAAAATAGGGGTGAAGAAAATCTACAAGTTCAAAGTAGATCCATTCATGACAAAAGCATATTTTGATATTGAGGTTATGAGGTGACAGTGCAACAAGGTGATCGCACTAGGGCAGACAAAGAAATAGAGAAGGAGGTGTAAGTGATGAAGTGGCAACTCAAGGGAGAACGTGAGTTGTACATATGAGAGAAGAGTTGCAGTAGGAACAGGTAGAGCAGGGGGCACAACATGCACAAAGGGATGGAACTACTCCCATACAATTTATATATCCATCCCAGCAGCTAGCACAGAGTAGACAAGGTGAGAAGTGTTGTTGATCGCATGCAAGGGAGTTGAGTAGCATGAATGTCATTATGCATACGGATGTGATCCCACCCATTTGGCACAATCACCGAGGTGAAGGAAAGAAGAAATTCCGACTACAGCTAAACATGTACTTCGACAAGTTGATTTTCATGGTCACCACTACACAATTGGAGATCAGCATAGACACTTTGCATCAGTATGTTGTTGGTCAAACTGCACTCAAGACAATGATTCACATTTTATCAGACGAGTTGGATAGAGGAGCCATATCAATGTACCCAGATGCAACACAGGCAAGAGTTTGCTTTCAACAAGATGTCACCATTGAGTGCACAAACACCATCACAGATGACCAACATTCACATACGCTCACCACCAAGGACCATCACAAGGATGTCAAAGATTTGGTCTCACCACAACAGTCCAAGTATCAGTGATGTTTTGCATGGCTTGATCAAGCCATTTTGTCTCACATGGGTACATGTGCAGATTGTATGTAACATCTTGTCAAGTGGAAGTTCAAGTGTTGATAGCTGAATGTAACAGTCATAGAGTAGTTGAAGAGTCATGAGGGTAGATGAATGGTTACAGAGGGGAATGTCAAAGGTCACCCCACCCTTTGCTATAAATAGTCCCACATAACTCATTGTAGAGGCTTTTGGTCAGCCAAGCTTCCAATAGGATTATCTTAGAGAAAGCTTGGACAGTATTGTAACAAGCCTTGGCTTCTCCATTATGCAGAGCTAGTATATCTCTTTGGAGGAGCAGGTGGTTGTGATTGTAACGTTCCACTATCAGAGCTAGTGGTTGGACACAGATGTATTGTATGACCAGAACTTACACTTCTTAATATAACATAACCAACATGTTTCATGCATATGTCATATTGTATTCCATCTATCTTGTTTAATCTAAATGATATATGTATTTTTTTGCTTAAGTATGCATGTATGTATTATTCTATATAAGTATTTATGAATATTATTGAAATGTGTTGTTGGTTAACCATCACTTTCAATTTCTCACTAACTTGCTTTTCAGCTTGTGATCCATCTTTGCCCATGTGTTCCATTCCAAGCTGCATACTATTACAGGTTTCCAATAGGTGCACTCACCCCAATTTCCATGTGTTATAATTCTGCATGCACCTTCCTCGACTCGCCACAACTATTAAACCATTTCTACTAACAGGGACATCTTACTTGCCTTTGTACGAAATTGTGGTAAGATGATACCGTACAACCCACTGCTGGGACTCCTACACCAAACAGTCTGAGGCCTAATTGGGACTTCTTACCGGGGAGATCACCTAACATGTTGGCAGGTCTAGAGCCACCAACAAGAGCCTTTGGGAGTTACAACATTCTTGGTATAATAAGAGGGCTCACCACTTTTTGGCATCATTTGTGGGGAGGTGTATAAGTATATGTTGTTTCTCCTTAAGCATTATTTTATGTTTTGCATGTAGCTTTGAGAAATTAAAAGTATAATATTTCATGCCTCATAGGAGTATGGATAATGAGGGAAAATTCTTACCATAACCCCCAAACTCTCATACAATCAATATTCACTCTTCTTTAGTGATCTCCATCTTTCCTCTCTAACTACAAGGTTGTTAGAAGACACCCTCGGTAAGCAACCTAAAAATTTTTAAGAACCTATGGAGGAAGAATAAGAACCCACTTCACCTAGCCAAACTATGGGTGAAAGTAAGGATAATGAGGCTTTTCCTATTATAGAGACCAATAGTGAGGCTAGAATGAAGAATGTAAGCCCTACTACCATTCCATACCTCTATGGCTTAGCCTATGAGGATCCATATACCTTCATGTTTGAATTTGTTGTTTTTTGTAGAACCTAGATGAGAAATAGCTGAAGTTATTCCCCTCTACCCTTAAAGACATAGCCTTGCACTGGTTGATGGGTCTACATGGGGGTAGCATCACTACCTGATCCCAAATGAAACAGGCCTTTAATAACAAGTGAAGGGACTACTATAGGTCCAAAGAAACCAAGGAAGAATTCTTTATTATTACTCTTGTGTTAATGTTACAATGCGCAGCAAGGAAAAACAATATACATAGCAAATAAATCAAGCACAGGAGACAGCAAAGGTTTAACGTGGTTCACCCAACCAATCTGGGCTACATCCACCAAACATAGGCATTGGCAATATTTATTAATCAAACAGGAGATTACATAATTAATCAAATCCTCACAAACTCTCACACTCTAAAAAACAATCCGTATGGATACCTGTTTTATAGCAAGGAGAATCTAACTTCCTCATAAATCCTCTCACATCAAATTTAGGATGCATTAACTCCCTCCCAACAACCTGGAGCTAATATAACAACAAATTCCTATTGTTGTCACCTACTGAGATTTTTGCCTATTTTATTAAAACAGAAAATCTCAACAATCTCCACCTTGACAACAATTAGCTTGATGCCCTGTTCTTTATTATTTTATCTTTTCTGCAAGCCAAGAGAAGCCAAAACATCAGCGTAGCTTCTCTAACAAAACTGGTTTCATGAACATGTCTGCACAATTCTCCTTTGTATGCACATTTTCAAGAGAGACTCCCCTTTCAGTGATAACATGTCTTACAAAATGGTACTTGATCAGTATATGCTTTGATTTACTATGATAGGCCGGATTCTTAGCCAAATGTATTGCACTTTGACTATCACAAAATAACTTGATGTTGTCCTGCAACCTACCAAATTCACCAAACAAACCTTTCAACCAAATCGCTTCTTTGCAAGCATGAGAAGCAGCAATGTATTCTGCTTTAGTAATGGATAAAGCAAAAATATTCTGTAGCTTTGACATCCAGCTAATAGCTCCACCTGTAAGAGTAAATATGTACCCTGAAGTTGACCTCCTCTTATCCAAATCACCTGCATAATCAGAATCAACATATTCGCAAACAAATTCACTACTCTTATTGTAAGTGATACAATAACTAATTGTGCCTCTCAAATACCGAAGCACCCATTTCACTGTTGACCAGTGTTCTTTACCTGGATTTGCCATATACCTGCTGACAACCCCAACTGCATGTGAAATATCTAGTCGAGTACAAACCATCACATACGTTAAACAGCCTACTACATTGGCATATGGAATTTGAGACATATAATCCTTTTCTTCATCTGTATTAGGACACAAACGCGAAGAAAGATTGAAATGGGAAGTGAAAGGGACTGACACAGGCTTCACATTATTCATACCAAATCTCAAAAGTATTTTCTCAATATACTTCTGTTGTGATAGCCATAGCTTACCATTGCTCATGTCTCTGAAAATCTCCATGCCCAAAATCTGTCTTGCTGCTCCTAGATCTTTCATATCAAATGTCCTTGCCATCTGAGCCTTCAACCTGCTGATTTCTTCTATGCTTTTGCTTGTTAAAAGCATATCGTCAACATATAATACCAAGATAATAAATATGCCATTATTCAACTGTTTAAAATAAACACAATGATCATATTCACTTCTAACATATTTCTAACTCAACATGAAAGAATCAAACTTCTTATACCACTGCCGAGGCGACTGCTTCAGGCCATATAATGACTTCTTGAGCCTGCAGACAAATTTCTCATTGCGATGCTGAACAAACCCTTCCAGTTGTTCCATATATATTTCCTCATCTAAGTCTCCATGTAGAAATGCAGTCTTAACATCTAATTGCTGCAACTCTAAATCAAGCAAAGCCACTAATGCTAACACAATTCTAATTGAAACAATTTTAACTACTGGTGAAAAAATCTCATGAAAGTCAATACCGGCTTTCTGAGAAAACCCTTTTGCAACCAGTCGCACTTTGTACCTATCTTTCGTATCATTCACACCCCGTTTCATCTTGAAAACACATTTACACCCCACAGTTTTCCTGCCTTTCGGAAGCTCAACCAGATCCCATGTGCCGTTCTTACTTAAGGCCTTTATTTCGTCCTTCATGGCTGCTTTCCACTTGTCACTTTTTGAACCTTCTATTGCTTCCTGATAGCACAGAGGTTCATGGTCATTAGCAGTAAATGCAACTGAAGTAACATAATCATCATACCTTCTCGGTGGTCGTTTGATTCTTGTCGACCTCCTTAAGGATGTTTCTGGCGCTTCCTCAATTCATTGACTACCATCTGAAGGAAATTCTTGATTATCATTATCTGAGACCTGTTCATGATCTAAACCTGAACCCTGTTCATGTTCTGATTCTAAAACCTGTTCATGACTAGTATCTGAACTATGGTCATCATGACTATCATTAGAAATGCTATCAAACTAAATGTGATGAAAATCAGATACATCATCCTGTTTCAATCTCCTATCTACATATAACTATACAAGAGAGGATTCATTAAACTTTACATCTCTGTTGATGATGATTTTGCAGGTAGTAGGATCCCACAATCTATATCCCTTTGTTCCAACACCATACCCAACAAAGTTACACCTTTTAGACTTTGGATCTAATTTAGTTCGTTGATGTTTAGGCACTAGAGCATATGCATCACAACCAAACACTTTGAGTTTAGAATAGTCACAAGGGTGTCCTTTCCATACCTCTTGCGGAATCTTGCAGCCTATCATCGTCGATGGAGATCGGTTTATCACATAACAAGCTGTTGCCACCGTTTCCATCCACAACTCCTTTTGCAACCTAGTGTTACTCAGCATACTCCTTGCTCTCTCTAGAAGAGTCATGTTCATGCGTTCAGCAACTCCATTTTGCTGAGGAGTATAAACCGTGGTCTTATGTCTCTCGATCTCTGCATCCTTGCAATAGCTGTCAAACTCCTTGGAAGTAAACTCACCACCATTGTCAGTTCTTAAACACTTTATTGTTCTACCAGTGCTGTTTTCGACCAATGCTCTAAACTGCTTGAAAACTGAAAAAACATAATACTTCCTTTTCAACATGTAGACCCACACTTTCCTAGAAAAGTCATCAATAAATGATACAAAATATGACGAACCACCATATGAAGTTGTAGGGGCTAGACCCCAAACATCTGAATGGATATAATCAAGTATTCCTTTACTAGTATGTTTGCCTGTTTTAAACTTTTGTTTACTTTGTTTTCCAAACAGACAATGCTTACAGAAATCTAACTTTCCA
>APFE031577823.1:111182-145631 GCA_000404065.3 Pinus taeda
GTCGTATTTGCCTCCTTCTTTTCTGTCGAAGAATCTGCTTTTGAAGTTTGCTGCTGTCGCTTCCAGCAGTCCTTCTTTAAATGCCCTAATTTGCCACAAAACCAACACTTTAGCTTACTCTTCTTCCCTTTCGACTTTGAACGTGAGTCACTCGGCTTCCTGGGGCATCTTTCTTTTGAACGACCTCTAACCATCATAGCTTCTGATGTAGAGATTTCAGAATGCGACTTCCTCCTTGTTTCTTCCGATAATAAGGATGCAACTACATCATCAAACTCAATAGTTTCTGATGAACTAAGACTTATAGAAGTAACAAAATGATCCCATGACTCGAGAAACGAGCACAATAAAGTAATAGCTTTATCCTCGGATGGAATTTTTACTTCTATACTTTGTAATTGCACAAGAAGAGTATTAAAAGCATTTAAATGATCAGCAATCGATGTACCTTCCTTCATTCGCAAACCGTACAACCGTCGCTTCAGGAGAATCCTATTGGTTAAGGATTTGGTCATGTACAGTTTCTCCATTTTCGTCCACAAACCAGCAGCTGTTGTCTCCGACACGATATTAAACAGGACATCATCAGCTAGACATAGTCGAATAGCACTTATCACTCTTTCATCCATCTCGGCCCACTCATTATCTGTGATGTTGTAAGGTTGTTTGGATTTTCCCAACAATGCCTTTGCAACACCATGTTGGACAAGCAAATCGTACATCTTCACCTTCCATATCTCGAAATTATTTTTGCCATTAAACTTCTCAATTTCAAACTGGGCACTCTGAGTTTTCGCCATCTTGTATCAACCAGAAAACAATAATCTCCAAAATCCAACTTTTAAATACCAGCAATTAATATATATAAAAAAAAACTGCCTATGCCTTATATTACACTGTCTTTGTATTCATGAACTCTCAAACAAGTTGAGTCGAATCTATCACTTTTAAGACTGAGATTATTATATGGTAATAGATTCAGCAATTTAAATACGCACCAGCACCACGATTCGCAGAAAACCTTAAATACGCACCAATAATAGATTCAGTAATTTAAATATGCACCAGCACCACGATTCGCAGAAAACTAGTATGCAGCAATCTATACGTAGGTCTAAAACAATCCGTGGTTTTTAACACCTCCACACACCAGCGTAATACCTCCACGCAAATGGATAGACTGTAACCACTGAAGACTGAGTTGTGCACACAAATGAAACCGCAAATTGATTGTTTTTAAAACACTTTCACCATTTATGTGTTATTTCGCATATGTCCGTATGAAAATTGACGTGAAACTAATTGCAAAGATGGGAGAACGCATAAAAATCACGTTGCATGATCACCATCAGTACCCAATCGAACATGACATCAATAGATTCCCGTCTTCATGAATGAAATAGCACAATGTATACATCACATACGCACCAGCTAGATTTTAGTGCACCAGCAACGCACCAGTCGTCACAAGCACCAACACTGTCATACGCCAGCAATCAAACGCAGGTCCACGCATCAGCAATCGATCAATACACACAACGCAGCACCATTCAACGCCGCACCAGTTCTGTGCATAAAATACTCCACGCACCAGCGTTGTTTTATGGTGTTAATCCTCCCACACCGCAGGTTACAGCGACCTCCACGCAGGTAATATGCATCAGGTCACACGCATCAGCATACACACTTCAACGCAGACACGCAGGCCACACGCACAGACTTTGGGCCCGTTACTCATCCGTTGTGTGCTGCTTTGATGCCACTTGTTAATGTAACAATTTGCAGCAAGGAAAAACAATATACACAGCAAATAAATCAAGCACAGGAGACAGCAAAGGTTTAACGTGGTTCACCCAACCAATCTGGGCTACGTCCACCAAACATAGGCATCGGCAATCTTTATTAATCAAACAGGAGATTACATAATTAGTCAAATCCTCACAAACTCTCACACTCTAGAAAACAATCCGTATGGATACCTGTTTTATAGCAAGGAGAATCTAACTGCCTCATAAATCCTCTCACATCAAATTTAGGATGCATTAACTCCCTCCCAACAACCTGGAGCTAATATAGCAACAAATTCCTATTGTTGTCACCTACTTAGATTTTTTCCTATTTTATTAAAACAGAAAATCTCAAGATCTTGGACTTGATGAATCCCTAGAAGACTATGAGCTGGGATTTCAACTTAGTTGTAGGAGGGCCAATTGAACCCTTAATCCTGAATCACTCAAACTAGTTCTTCTCTAATTGATCACAAAAGATATGTTGGAAACCCTTAACATGCTATATGGAGGAGATATCTATCAGTTATCCTATGATGACATTAAAAATGTGTTCAAGAATCATTTTGACACTACTAGGAAGAAGGGTAGGGCTAGTAAAGGCTTGGTTATTTCCTCTCCCTCCACAACATCCATTAAGAATGAGATAGGTAACATCTTCAAGGATTTCAAGAGTGAAATGTTGCATATGTTTGCACTACAAGTGGATACGATGAAAATAAAAACAATGTAGGAGGAAGCAGAAAGGGCATTAGCTATTTTTTTTCAAGAGATTCACTAAAAGAAATCCTAGGAATGAGTGCCCATTGAATTCCATATAGGTTTTCCTACTCTATGAAGAAAATCATGCAACAGAAAAGTTCCCTTCTTTTCGAGGACTAAAATTTTCATATCTAGGAGTAGAAGGGGACTTAAAGAAACTTTGTTTCATCAATCAAATAATTCCTGAAGGTCCTCAACCATATGAATAAAGCATGAAAGGTGCAGACTATTCTTATTATAATGTAAATCAAAATGCACCCTTGCAAACTTGGTATGCTTCCTCTAACTCATCCTGGTCCATGCCTCCTTCTTGGCCTTATTCTCCTCCATATCCCCCTCAATTTGTCAACCATCCTTTTCAGCGATACCCACCCAAATCTTCTCGAAGGGGAAACTCATCAGAAGGATAGAGGCTTCAAGTTAACTAGCCTCATACTTTCCTACCTCCATCGTAAACTTAACCATAGTTCACTAATCCTGCTCCAACTAAGTAACCTCAAATTCCCTCTCAACCAAATACGAACCCAAATAACAAGCACGCACAACAAGTCTACAATGGAGAGAAAGATTATCTTGCTTATGTTGTGGAAATCCATGAGATCAACCTTTGGTCTGGGAGAGTGGTTCCACATAACCACCCACCTTATCCACCTAAAGAGATTGAAAAATAGAAGGAAGAGAGTGTTACTCAAGTAAATAAACCTCATTTTCCTGAGAAGTTTATCTGCCCTAGCCAACACACCGATAATAGGTTGAACTTTTAGGATAATTGAAGAATTTGTGTTTTAAGATAGGATATTAGTGGTTTTCCCATCTATAATAATATCATCAATGAGAAATGTTTCAAAAATCATGGTAGAAGAAAAATAAACACCCCCACCACAAATGTTGTTGGGTAGTTGTCTGATTTGATGCTTGGGAAGGTGATATTGCTCAAATATCTAGCCCCTAGAAGCCCTGTAGTAGAGGTGCACATTGATGGCCTTATATTCCCTAACACCCTCATTAATCTTGGGACTTAAATAAAGGTTATGACTAAGGAAACCATGCTAAAGTTAAACTTCCAGGGGTATTTGAGAAGATCACCACAATATTGCAGCTTTCAGAAAGATCCACAATAGCTCCTGAGGGTGTTTTTGAAGATGTTATGATCTACATTGACTCTTTGGAGTATCCTACTAGTTTTCTCATTCGGTAGCCAAAAACCAAGCTTAATGGCTATACTCACATCTTTGAAAGGCCATGGTTAGGCACTGTTGATGCTTACATTAGTTTTAGGGTAGCGAACATGACCATTAAAAATGTACATTTGTCTAAAAAGTTGGTGTTATATCCTCCTGCTGAGAATTTTATTGATCATGACTTACCATTATGTTTAGAAGAGGAGGACTAATATGAACTATATCACACCACCTCCCACCCAATCTGCACTCTAGACATTATTATAAGAAGGGGGAAACCTGATGAAGATTATCTCATTAACCATATCCTTCATAATCAACCTCACACTACCATACCAATTGATGATTTGATGAGAAAGTCTAGGAGTAATCCTTGGGTTGAATTATTCCCTATTGACTCAAGCCCATATCATGTAAATATTGTAGATTTTGGTCCATCCAAGACCTTCAGGATCAATTTTCTCTCTCGTCCAACCAGGAAGAACAATTGTGCAAAGTGTTGACGCAACACCTAGATGAATTTTCTTGGAACTATAAGGAAATAAAATGTGTGCATACCTCAGTTTTTTCTCACCATATTTACATCGAGGAGGGATGCAAAGCTATGCACCAACCCCAGAGGAGAATTAACCCAGCTCTTAAGGACATTATGAAAGAAGAACTGCAAAAACTACTAGATGCAAGGTTCATATACCCCATTTCAAATAGTGAGTTCGTGCCTCATTTTGTGTTAGTTCCTAAGAAGAATGGGAAGTGGATAATCTATGTGTATTACTTGAAAATAAACAAGGATAAAAAGAAGGACCATTTTCCCTTTCCCTTCATTGACCAAGTCTTAGATGGCCTTGCAAGGAATAAATTTCTCTCCTTTCTGGATGGATTTAGTGGATAAAATCAAATCGAGACTAGCCTCAAAGACCAAGACAAGACCAAATTCACATGTACTTGGGGTACCTTTCCTTATATAATTCTTCCATTTGGTTTGTGCAAAGCCCATGTTACTTTCCATAGGGTAGTTTTGCATATTTTTACTGAATTGGTTCATGAATTTGTTTAAATATACATGGATGATTTCACTCCTTAGGGATGTGATTTTCATGAAACTTTCTCCAATATGTGCAAGCTTTTGAAAAATTCATTGAAATGAATCTCTCTATAAGCCCTAAGAAATGTGAGTTCTTGATGAATGAGGGGATTTTCCTTGGCAATTCCATATCCAAGGAAGGGATACAGGTAGACCCAAACAAAATTTCCATCCTAAAAAGGGTCCCTATCTCTCAAAAGTAAAGAGATGTGAGGATCCTCTTGGGAATATATCGGTATTATAGGAGATTCATCAAATACTTTAGTAACATAGCTTCACCTTTGTTTTATTTACTGGCCAAAATTTCATATTTATTTTGGACTAGTAGTTGTCAAGAGTCCTTTGAAGTGCTGAAATAAAAGTTGACCATTGTCCCCATCCTAAGAGGTCCCACTTGGGCCTTTCCTTTCCATATCCATACTAATGCCTCAGATAAATTTATCATAGGAGCCTTCTGATAAGTAAAGGATAAGTTTCATTATGTTATTTACTTCATTAGTAATACTTTTTCTAAAGATTAGCTAAATTACACTCTCACTCAAAAAGAGCTTTTAGTTGTAGTACATTCTTTAAACAAATTTAGGCACTATATCATTCGGTACCAAACTTTTATTCATATTGATCATTCTACCATTAAATATTTGATGAACAATTTTGATGTTAATGCTAGGATAATTAATGTTTTATAATTGTTACAACGATTTCATTTGACTATTATTGAGAAACCACGAAAAGAAAATGTGGTTGCAGATTTTTTTTTCTAGGTTAACCTTGCCTACAGGTAATGAAGAGATGATGGATGATCAACTGGGAGATGAGCAACTCTTTTCCATTTCTATTCTATCTCATTGTTTTTTTAACATAGAAAACTGCTTGGCTTCTCATAGGTTCCCTCCTGATCTATCATACAGGGAGAAAAGAAATATTGTAAGGGAAATATGTCCTTTCACTTGGATTGGGGGCAATATTTTTAGATTGGGACCAGATCAAATTTTGAAAAGATGTCTAAGAGAAGAGGAGGTCCTTGACATACTCTTAGCATGTGATGATGGTCCTTGTGTATGTCATTTTTATGCAAAAGGGACATCCTTTAAAGTTTTATAGTTTTCTTATTACTGGGCCACTTTACATCAAGATGTAAGGAGATATACCACTAGATGTGATCAGTGCCAAAGGATGGGAAAACCCACACCTAGGTGTGAACTACACCTAAATCCTCAAGTGTCCTTAGAGACATTTGACAATTTTGTCTTGTATTTCATTGGACCAATTGATCCACCTCTGTGCAATGATCACCTAATAAAGTGGGCTGAGAAAAAGGGAGTCAAAGTAGAAATTGAGGATAAAGTGGCATAATTTTTAAGATAAAACATCTTATACAAGTTTGGGTATCCAAGGGAGGCATTCATCTATCAAGGAGCACAATTCACATCCAATTGATTGAATATATAATGAGTCAGCATCATATAAAGTGCAAGACATCCACTTCATATCATCCTCAAGAAAATGGGAAAGTAGAGGTCACAAATAGATCATTTGGAGAGCATCCTCGCAAAGGTTGTTAGCACTACCAGGAAATATTGGGCACAGAGACTAGTAGAGGCCACCTCTGCCTACAATACCACTTGGGAAACCACCACTGAATTCACTCCATACGATTTGGTTTATGGGAAGAAAGCTTTGTTGTCTATTTACTTTGAATATAATACTTTGAGAATCGAAACTAAGTTGGACTTAGATGTCAAAACATCACATCAAGAAAGGCTACTCCAACTAAATGGCTTGGATGAGTTCATAATGAAATCTCTCTTACTTGCAAAGGAAGGTGTTTCATGACAAGAATATCAAGTACTTTTCAAGAAGGGGTGTAGGCCTTATTATATGCTTCTAGGTTTTAAACTTAAAAGGGAAGCTAATGACAAGATGGTTGGGTTGATGTGGTGTAGGTAGATCCTCGATGTGGACAAAGACAATTCCTCTAGCCTTAGAGAGCGTGTCTAGCCACAAACAAACAATCTAATGCAAACTTCCTTATACTAGAATCGAATAAGAGGGTATACCTCTTAGAAGGCTAATTCACTTTATGATTATCCTACTTCCTTGCTCCAACTTCCTTTCGCTTCTTTTAGATACCTGAAACAAATACATAAGAGACAACAACAAACTTGATAGCATACAATCGCATCTAATCTACTTAAAAAATTAAGTATTAAGACATTAAATGAAACATAACATTCAATGTAGGAAATAAACCATTAGTTCTATTGATATAAATTCAGAAAGAGATTAAAACCAAAGCCTTGACGTTGCATGTCTCCTCCGACATATCTAGGTTCCCATGCCTCTGCTAGCATCTCATGGATAGCCCCAACAATGGAAGTTTTAAGGCTTCTTCCCTTTAGTCTCAAACCCAACCAAACATACTATTCTCCCTTCACAAAAATAAACTAGAAGGCTACCAACTATAGATATCTTTTTGGTTATTCAAGCTCTCAAAAGACTAAGAATAGTTTAGCTTGGAAAAGGAGGGGTTTATATATCTTTGATGGAGGGGAGATGGCTCCTCTTAATATAGGAGTGGCCTCATCTCTTGGGTTTGTTCCATGTTAATAGGGGAAAGGAGCCCAAGCTTCTAGACCTCGAAGCTTCGACTCCATATTTAAAAAACTTGCTAAAAGAGGATCAGCGCGACTAAGAAAAGGCTCACTTGCGTCGTACAACACTAGTCCGAGTTTTAAACTCTGTAAATCTGTATCAGGAAGGAACAAGTCATTAGTGTCCATCTTGTAAACTGGGATAAAAGGAAGATTCTTGGGAAAAGATGCAAAAAGGGGAACATTATGCTCATGAAGAGGGACATAATGGGAGTCTCTTCATGATGGGATAGTATGTAGGGTTCACTGTAGAGGTCCTCTGGGATTGTGGAACGAGGAGTACAAGGACAGTGACAAAATGTTGTGTAATAGATGCCCCTAAAACATGAAGGATGAACTAGAGTGAGGGGTGAAATTATTTACATGTAGATGCGGGGAACCAGATTTTGTTGTCAGAAAACCTGCAAGCAAGCATAGATACATATACATCACTGAAAACTCTGACTAATATATGAATCATGGTATGGATGCAGCCATCCAGAGAAAGATCATGTAAATGGATCTAAGGCAAGGGCACAACCATCCAATAAATAGGATCATATCGAAACCAAGGCATGGTTGCAGCCATCAAATAATGAGAAGGATCACATATAACAACTCATGGTATGGTTGTAGCCATCCATTTGAAGAGACATGTGTATCAACATGATCATGTCACATCGCCTCGCAACCTGGACCTTTGTAAGCTGACCCCAAGCTTTTTCACTTCAACATGACCCAATCAAAGTACAAATCCTAACATGTGAATAAATTTGTTGAAGTCGAACATGCTAGAAATTCAATTGATTACCAGCCAATGATGTGAACTGTTAGCAAGCGCGAGACAAACCGCCAATAATAACAATGGTTCTCAAGGTACCAACAGCACAATCCATAGAATGTGAATAAAGGAACTGAAGTTGAACACCCATGAAATCATCTAATCAAGAGAAAATTATGTGAACTTGTCGTCGATTGCGAAGAACTTTCCATTAGGGCATGCAAGCTCCAAGGTACTCAAAAAGAGTCTCTCAGCCAGCTTCCTAGATAATGAGCTAAAGTCGACAGGAAGTGATCATGTCAAAGGAGGGATATGATGTATCCCACATCATCAACACGAGACAAAGGGATGCAACGATTTCAGATGATACAAAAAATTAGGAATGAGTGTAACTGTAGAAGGACAACTCTTGAACATATCGGTGACATGACTCTGGATTTTGGCAGCTTTTGGATCCATAGGATTGGAGGTTATGATGATGTGGCATAGATCAAATGGAAGGCAATAATGAATGGCCCAACCGAGGAACTTCAATGTTGAAGTGAGGATATCTCAACCCAACGCGAAGTAGAAAGTGTCATGTTAAAGAGTGAGCTACTAACACAACTAATAAAATTTCCCATTTTCCTACACGATTTCTGGTAGGTATCCCAATTATTTTCTAATCACAAGCTTAAAGGGGATAGCATTTGCTTGCACTATAAGTCCATCCTTCAAATGAATCCAACCTAGAAAGGTTAATGAGCACTAGAAAGGAGAAGCTCATGTCCATCATGGTGACGAATTTGATGTCGTTTAATGTTTTAACGAATCCGACAAAAGTGTAACTCAGTATCTTTTTCATGTTTAGAAAGTTTGAAAAAGATATGGAAAAGAAAACTCCAAAGGTCCGTTTTCATACATTTATGTCTCTCAAGCTTGAAAAGGTAGAAAATGATACTTGAGAGAACCGCTTGACCATTTTAGTCAAGGATTACCTTTTTCGTAAATAGGTTATCCTAGCCTGAAAAAGGGCTAAACATATATTGGGTAAACGACATTTCACAACCTTTAACAAGTTCAAAACCACAAGAGCTCAGCAATCTTTTCATGTTTAAAGAGTCGGAAAATACCTTGAAAGTGGACTCCCCATTTTTATTCTCTTTAACGACTTAAAAAGGGAACAATACTCGATGATATTTTCATTTAGGTTTTACAAGTCGAGAAAAGAGCTTAAATGCAACTCTAGTACCATCACCAGTAATCTTTCACCTGTCGCTGCATAAGAGGAAAACATATTATCCAATGTGTGAGGTAAAATAGATGAAAAATTCTTTTAAAACCCTAAAATATCACGAAAAATGAATAAAATGGGGAAAATTAAGTAATTTTTTACCATTTTCCCTTTTTACCTTGCATGCATAAATTTCACCCATTTTTGCCTTAGATTTTCAAGAGCAAATTGTGGTAGATCCAGGAGGCCATTCGACGAACTGTTAGTTGTAGGTAAGAACTGAGACCCTTAGCTTCACTTTATGCTTGTTTTTCATATTTTTGACCATTTTTTGAAGTTTTTGACAATATCTTAACAAAAGAAAAAAAATTCCCTCGGTCAGTGTGATTTTCGGACACGGGATCGCGCCAATCGAGGTTTATTAACACGATCAAGTGCGTCATTGGTGCTACTATTTTTAAAACAGTCGCACTGGCACTGTGAATAGAAGAATTTGATGTTTTTGCCCAATTTCTATGCTTTGAATCCAAATTTCCTTAGCCAAGGATGAATGTTGAGTTGATTCTATGGCTTTTGCAGGGAAAACACAACACAAAAATGGTTGATTGGAAAGGACGTGAGCATGAGGCAATTGATTTATAGGAATTGGCAGACCAAAACTATTTAAATTCCCTAAGGAACTATGGGCTCCTCAAATTATTCCTCATGTCGGGTCTTCGGGCTCAACCCGAGTTGCTACAGTGTTTGATTAGTCTTTGGGATGTTAACTAAGAAGTTTTTGTGATCCATGACCAAGAACCAGAATTGGAAACTTCTGACATCTATTTCATTACTGGATTGTCCCGAAGAGGGGAACCAATCAATCTGTATGGGGCCAGGCCTATTGTGACAAGTGCGAACATGTTTCTCACAAAACACTACCCAGAGGCACTGAAATCAAAGAGTATCAAGGTAGAGATCACGATTGTTCAAGACCTTGTGTTGAAAGTACTTCTTTTGACCATAAACAAAGTTATTGGGGCTCAGGCATTGCAAGAGTCAAACAAGTCCAAATTCCAGTATGCCATAGACTGTACAGAACAGACTATCTTCCACTAGGTGAAAGCCATGATGGTAAACATGAAGCGTCAGTTGTTCAAAGCCAAGGCAGGAAACCTAAGGTAGTTCGGCTATGATTCCATTCTTGTGACCTTGTTTTTGGAGTGGATCCCACTATTTCATGATCAACTTGCAGAGGTGAACATGCCATTTCCATGAGACCAATGGATGGTTTGTTGGAGTGAAATGATGCCTAGAATCACTAGGGGCTAGCATATGTCATATAAGCCCACCTTATTTTCAGGTTTGAGGCGTCAGCTGATCGTAGTAGAGGATTGGTCCTATAGCAGTACCAACTTCCATGGTGATCCAAATATTTCCCTCCCAAAGGAAGAAGATTATGATGATGGAGGTAAGAAAAAACAATTTTTATTTTTGATTTTTTAATGTTTTCGAAATATATGCATTCATGACATTTCAATTTTTTAAATGCAGATGTGGGACCAGAGCGCCTAGCCGGGATGTCCCCAATCACCAGGCGCATTTCTCGATAGTTTGATATCACTCCTTATAAAGCAGGAGTCAATAATAAGTAGGAAATAATGTGGAACCTTTATGGATTGACCAGAGGTATCCCACAGTATGCCCCGGAGGGTGACATCCCACACCAGTATCAGCGGCACATAGTGGGGGTCTCAGACTGGACCCATCGACTACTGAATAGTGTAGTACAGGCATGGATGTGCTATCATGAGAACCATGTCATGTAGTCCATCAATTTAGCATTTTATAGTTTTGAGGCCTACGAGCCATACATGAACTTGAACACATATATTATTTTTGGGGTTTTTATGTATGACACTCAAATATTATCGACATATATATATATATATATATATATATATGCACTATATTTTCTTCTTACTGTGGTACAAATGTTTTTTTTCACATATTTCGCAAATGTTTATCAAACACATAATTAGCTAATGCATTTGTTAATGTATTCATATGCCTCGGGATATGATGATATGAGATGTAATAAAAATTTATTTCCAAGAGATGAATATGCAAATACATTCTCAATATCTGAGGTTTTTTTGACGTAATATTGCATGTTGAGTTGAAGAACAATAAGTTGTGAATCTAGGTTAACAACTAATTCCCGAATGTAAGAGCAATGGCTTCTGACAACAATTCAATAAATGCACTATACTCAACAATGTTATTAATTGTTCTACCTAAACAAATTCCTTGAAGATAAATCAACTCACCGTGGGGGTCATAAATGGCCCATGCCATGTATGATATATTTCAGGTACTACGGCAAGCACCATCAAAGAAACTTGTGTGGGGAGTCACTTACATCTACAAAGCATGTGAAGACATAATAAGAAGGAAATCTGCTTGAAAAACAACACACCAAACCACACTGCACAAAAATGAATAACACACTATTGAACAAAAGTAGCCATGTAATATGAATCAGGCATAGTGATGATCCTCATCATTGGGTAATTATATGGGCCTTAATTCACCTCCTAGCTTAGTCAAACCAACATTTCTCATGACTTATTAAATTTTTTTATTATATTTTGTTTATGAGGTGAGTTGGAGTTGGATATTATGCTTACTGGACTAATATGCATTGAATGTGGGAATAAAGGAGAAAATAAAGGAATTTTGGCAAATACTAAGGTCAAAACTTGAATGGGACGAGGAAGAGGAATTGTAGGAGGTGAATCCTCATCATTTACTACTCCTCCATTTGAATATTCCTCTATTCATCACATCAGCTCAGAGTGCAAATAGCCAAATCATGAGGATTAGAAGGCAGTCGAGCAAGTGAGAGAAAAAGCACCCGTTTATCTTGAGTTTGGGAGCCAAATCTCCCTAATTTTAAGAAATTCGTTGGTGAATTCCGTTGTATAAGTAGAGAGGCCTAGGACCTCAACAAGATTTGGATTTTTATTGGAAAAATCTAAGCTATTTTTGAGCCGCGATACTTGTGAAAGTTCCATTGATGTAATTTGTTGTTTTGGAAATAAGAATGAGTTTTGTTTTGAGCCAGCACTGAGTTAACTCAAAGGGCTGAAGCTCTTGGGTTAGGGTCCAACCCTAGCAGCCAAGGTTGTACATGTATGTTTAGTGTAGTTTCATAGTTTCATTGTTAATTTGCTTTTTAGATGTATTTCCATTACAAGTAGTGTAGATTAGATTGGTGGTTTATTAGTTTGCTTCCATTTGTGCCTTACTTAAAGTAGCATGTTAGCAACGATAAAAAGGATCACCACAAGGTTGTTAGAAGGTGTCTTAACCTCACTTCCTCCCTCTGGGATCATGGCTTGAGGAAGGGACCCTTAAGCAGCCCCAGAAACACAGATTTCTAGTTCTTTTATGAGCTTTGGAATTTGTTGTCTTTAAATAAGTATTTGGTTAGTTTTGGAAGGTAGATTTACATTGTCATCTTTTTCATCTCCATTTCTATAGTAGATCTCATCCATGATTTCATTCCTTTAAACAACTTTCCTCATGCATAGTGTAGGTAGTTAATCCATTAATTTTGGTTTTCTAGTTTATGAAAATGTAACTTGTTTACATAGCGTTTTGGAAGACACACATGTTTTATGCAAAGTAGGTGCTTCAAGAGGATACTGAGACTTCATAGCCATCATCTGCCTTCCAGTCCATCCACCTTATCCATCCCTTGTTTCCACCATCACCCTCACTAACTTTTCATAATTTTTCATAGAAATCCTTCCAAGCACATTGAGTGAATCCAACCATCTATTATCTTTGATTTTGAATCCTAAGTGATCCTAGACCTCCTCCCACTCCATTCCACCCATTATACACCTTTCCTAGGCCTCCCATCACCTCGAACACCTCAAATTTTTCTCTTTTCTACATCATATAGATTCACTGTAATTCCTATAGGATCATCCTCTAGGTTTCTAGTACATCCTGTAGGTTTTCCTAAAATGGCATGTTTTAAGGCCAAATTGATGAAAAACCTCTAGGAATTCACCAAAAGCCTCCCAAGGGTCTTCCACACCATCTAACCATTTTATCTCCCTTCCATTCGTCCTCAAACATCCTTAATTCACCTGCCACATCCGCAAAAGCAATTAGTTTGGATACTTGATTTTGCATAAAAAGACAAAAAATCAAAAGAAAATGTAGTTCGGTCTCTTTACTTGCACATTAGTCATGTTTGATGCTTCTTACTTCTATAACTTAGATAGTAGCATTTTTTTCATGTTGATTTAGAATTTCTACAAAGCATAGTTTCTTAGTGGTTAATTTCGACATTCTCCATTATTGGAGTAGAGTAACTCTTTCTTAGAGTAGATGTACCTTTCTTCCATCAAAGAATCAAGCTTCTTCTGACTCCATAGAAGTCTGGCTTGGAACCCTAGTGGTCTCTCACCAACTAAACAGTGCCAACAAGCAAAACCATCACTTTTACTTATGTATACAGCACTTTCACCTCTAAGTTTGTACAAACCCCGGGTTGATAATGTAAATATGGTAGCTCAGGAGTTGCAACATCCTTGCTGCAATACTAGTGCTCATCACTTTTTGGCACCGTTGTCGGGGAGGTGTCTGAGTAAATGTGATTACTTCTTTATTTTCTTCTATTTCTTGTCTTCAATATTCTACCATTAGTTTATTTCTGCAAAAGTAATCTAGTTTTTTCCTTTCTTCCATTTTGCATTTTGTGCTTTCCTTTCCATTTTGCAAGCAAAATTTCAATTCAGCAAGCATATTTTTCATTCTATCAGTAATTTTCATTCCATCAACAATTTCAATTCTGCAAGTACTTTCCATGTTTGAAAAAAATCAAAACCAAACAAAAAATATTTCCTTTCATGCCTCATAGGAATAGGGACAACTTAGGGAAATTTTTTCCAAATACCCTCACTACATCAAACAACCAACCTTCCTTCTTCTTCAGTGGCTGTGAACTGGAGGAACCCTTAGGCGAGAAACCTGACATATTTGAAGAACCTACAAGGGAAGAAGAAGAATAAAAACTCATTCCTACTGAACCAATGGCTGAAAACATAAATGACAGAGGGAATAGAGAGAGAGTTGAGGGTGCCTTCCCCATTAGGGAAACCAATAGGGACATTAAGATGAAAAATATAAGCCCCTCTTCCCTACCTCATTTCCATGGCCTAACCACATAGGACCCTGACACTATCCTATCATTGTTATATGCCGAACCTATGACTATACAGATGATGATCAAAATTTAAAACTATTTCCATCTACCCTCAAGGATGTAGCATTCTGTTGGTTCATGGGTTTACCTAGAGATAGCATCATAACTTGGGCTCAGATGTAGCAAGCCTTTAAAAAAAAATATTGGGACTACTGTCAGTCAAAGGATACTAAATAATAAATTTTTAGGATGACCATAGGCAATGATGAATCTCTAGACAATTACAAAGAAATATTCCAGCTTAGTTACAAAAGGGCCAAGTGCACACTTGAACCTAAGTCAAAAAAGTTGGTCCTGCTTATGGGAGTAAGGGAAGATCTTTTGGATACTTTACATTTGTTAGTAGGAGGAGATATCTACCAATTAATTTATGATTATATCAAGACTGTCTTTAGAAACCGTTCCAGGGTAGCTACGAAAAAGGGTAGGGGTAGTCAACCTATGGTCAGTATATCGTCTTCCAACTCATCCATCAAGGCTGAAATTGGAAACATGCTGGAATATTTCAAAAGTGAGATGTTGCAAACCCTTGCCTTGCAAACGGACACCATGCACATTAAGAGGAAGTAAGAGGAAGATGAGAGAGGCTTGGCCATTTTTTGTCCTATATGCACCAAGAGGCATCCTAGCAATGAATGTCCATTGAATTCAATTGAAATTTTCTCAGTCGGTGAAGAAAACCACTCCATAGAAAAGTGCCCTTCTTTTCCCAAACTCAAAGTTGTATATCAAGTGGTTGAATGGGTTAGTGAGTAGGTTTGCTACATTAACAAAAGTAGACCTCATGGGCCTAGACCATACCAACAGGGCATGCAAGGGTCATCCCATGCATATTACAACCCCAACCAAACCATAGCCATACCTTATTGGGGACCCCCTGATCACCCTTCCTAGTCTACACCCCCTCCTTGGTCCTTTTTATCTCATTATCACTCCCAGCCAACCTGCCGATCATTTCAACCTTATGTTCCACCACAACCTTAGTGGAATTCACCACGCCAGGGGTGGAGGCCCCAATACAACAATGCTCTAGCTCTATTTCCTCCACCACCTGACCAACCATATCTCCTACACTCTGCTCCACCTAGGTAGCCTTAGATTCCTACCCAACCAAATCTGAACCCGAACAATAGGGAGGCTCAGTAAGTGTGCAGTGGAGAGACATCATATCCAGCTTATGATGTGGAAATCCAAGAGATTAACCTGAGATCTGGGAGTGTTCTCCTGGATAACCAACCTCTACCTCCACCTAGGGAGGTTAAGGAAGTAAGAGATAAAAGCAACCATAAAGTAAATCCACCCTTTCCTAAGAGATTAGCCCAACCACTCCAGCCTACCCCAGAAGAACTGAACTTCTAGGAGAATTGAAAAATATATGTGTAAAGATTCCACTTCTCCAAGCAATAAAATATGTTCCTATTTAAAATAATTTGATTATGGAGAAGTTATTCAAGCATCCAAGGAGGCAAAGAAGGGATGCCCCTACCATTAATGTCATTGGGCAGCTGTCTAGGTTAATGTTGGGGTAGGTAATATATCCAAAATATTTGGACTCTAGAAGCCTTGTAGTAGATGTGCACATCAATGGCACCATTGTCCCACACACTCTGATTGATCTTGGGGCTGCTATTAATGTGATTATTAAGGACACCATGCTCAAACTCAACCTCCAAGGTTCATTAAGGAAGACCACAATAGTTCTGCAACTTGGAAACGATTCCACAGTAACCCTTGAGGGGATTGTGGAGGATGTGATGGTCTCCATTGACTCTTAAGAGTACCTTGCATATTTCCTAGTTCTCCAGCCTAAGGCTAAGCTTACTAGTTACCCTCTCATCCTTGGGAGACCATGCTTGGCTACTAACAATGCTTACATTAGCTGCAGAGCTGGGAATATGACTGTCAAGAATGAGCATATGTCCAAGAAGTTAGTCTTATACCCTCTTATTCAACCTTCTCTAGAGCATGACTTTCCTTTTTGGTTGGAGGAGGAGGAAGAAGATGAAGTTTATTCCACCCAACTTTATACTCTAGAAGCAACCATGGGAGGAGTATAGCATGAAGAGGATGACTTAATTGAACACCTACTCCAAAGTCCAACTCCCAGTTCATTGCCCTTAGAAGAAGTAGTAAAGGAAACCCATAACAATCATCCAATTGACTTATTCTTGTCCGATTCCAACCCACCTTCTACCAAAACCATAGAATTTGGCCAAGAGAGAACCTTGAAAATAAATCCATATCTTTCTGCTCTCCAAGAAGAGAAATTATGAAACATGATAAAGGAAAATCTAGAAGCCTTCGCTTGGAGTTACAAAGAAATGGAGTACAACCCTCAGTGTGCACTCACCACATATACATCAAATAAGGTTGCAAGCCAGTCCGGCAACCCCAAAGGAGGATGAATCCAGCTCTTACAGATATAGTCAAAGAAGAACTACAAAAACTACTAGATGTAAGATTCATTAACTCTATCTCGACAATGAGTGGGTCTCTCCTTTGGTGTTAGTTCCCAAGAAAAATGGTATGTCGAGAATTTTTGTCGATTACAGAGAGTTGAACAAATCTAGAAAGAAGGATCATTTTCCTCTACCCTTCATTGACCAACTACTAGATGGCTTAGCAGTGAAAAGGTTTTTCTCTTTCCTAGATGGATTCAATGGGTACAACCAAATCCAAATCAGCTTGGAAGACCAGGATAAAACCACCTTCACTTGTCCTTGGGGTACTTTTGCTTATATGTTCCTTCCCTTTGGCCTATATAATGCTCCTACCACTTTCTAGAGAGCAATCCTGAGTATTTTCGTCGAATAGGTTCATGATGCAGTGGATATTTATATGGATGATTTTACACCTTATGACTGTGATTTTCAAGAAGCTTTGTCTAACCTAGGCAAGATACTACACATATGCATTGAAATGAACCTATCTCTCAATCCCAAAAATTGTGAATTATTGATGACTGCAAGGATCGTACTAGGTCATTCAATATCTCAGCAAGGACTACAGGTGGACCCAAACAAAATATATATCATCCAAAGGGCCCCACCTCCTCCAAAGTAGAGAGATGTCAGAAGTTTCCTAGGGTTAGCTGGATACTATCGAAGGTTCATAAAGGACTTCAAAAAGTTGGCATCTCCTTTATTTAGTTTGTTGGCCAACAACTCTGAGTTTATATGGTCAAAAAGCTGTCAAGAGGCCTTAGACATCCTAAAGGATAAGTTAACCACTGCACCAATTCTTTGTTGCCCAAATTGGGCCCTCCTCTTTCATATTCATATTGATGCCTCACACAAAGCCATAGGAGCAGCCCTAGGCTAGATAGATGAAAAATGGCCCTATGCTATCTATTTTATCAGTAATAATTTGTCAAAGGATGAACTAAATTATATAGTGACCCAAAAGGAACTCCTGGCTATTATGCATTCATTGAACAAATTCAAGCATTATATTACAGGATATCAAACATTTATGCATACTAACCATGCTGCAATCAAATATTTAATGAACAAACCATATGTGAATTCTCAAATTATAATATGGTTACTTTAATTACAACAGTTTGATCTAACCATTGTTGATAAGCCTGGTCAGGAAAGTGTTGTTGCAGAATTTCTGTCTAGAGTAAATTTTCCTCTGGGTGTAGAAGAAATGGTTGATGACTAGTTACCGGACAAGCACTTATTTGTGGAGGTCACTTTGCAGCAAAGAGGGCAACATTCAAAGTTTACAAGAAGGCTATTATTGGCCCACTCTTCATCAGGATGTGAAAAAATATACTAGCCAATGTGATCAGTGACAAAGGATGGGAAGGCCTTCTCCAAGGGATGAAATTCCTCTGCAGCCTCAAGTGACTTTCGAGCCATTTGACAAGTGGGGCATGGACTTCATTGGGCCTATTAACCCTCCTTCCAAGCAAAAACAGTACATCATTGTGTCCACTAATTATTTGACTAAGTGGGTTGAAACCAAGGAAATTAAGGCCACAACAGAGGAGAAGGTGGCTAACTTCCTAAGGGATAATGTATTCTACAAATTTGGGTACCCTAGAGAGTTGGCCTTAGACCAAGGCATCCATTTTACCTTCAACATGATTGATTACTTGCTCAACCATCACAATATCAAGCATAGAACCTCCACTCCCTATCATCTACAAGCTAATGGGCAAGCAGAGGTGACCAATAGAGCACTGGAGGGCATCTTAACCAAAGTGGTAAGTAGCAGCAGGATGGATTGGGCAAATAGACTAGTTCAGGCCACCTAGGCATATAATACCACATGGAAGACCACCACTAGATTCAAACCCTATGAGCTAGTCTACGGGAAAAGGACATTGTTGTCCATTGAATTTGAGTATAACACATTAAGGATGACAACTCGATTAGATCTAGATCTCAGTTGTGCATAGAAAGATAGATTATTCCAGTTGAATGGCTTGGGTCAATTCATAATGTAAGCCCTCCTACATACAGAGGTAGTCAACTTTAGAGGAAGATCTAGCATGATAAAAACATCAAGGAGAAGTGATTTCAGGAAGGTGATTGGGAATTGCTATATGATTCTATGTATAAAAACTTCAAGGGAAAATTAAGGATAAGATGGCTAGTACCTTATGTTGTGGAAACATGACATGATAATGGTTCAGTGCAAATCAGAACCATAGATGAAGAGGTCATTCCTTTGCTTGTTAATGGACACTGATTGAAAATTTACAAGAGACCTTTATCAAAACAAGAGTTCATTGATGATATCAATAAAACAGTGATGATAATGGAGCAAGTTCCATCTCCTCCCTCATCAAATCACTGAGAAGAAAAAAGAATAAGGACTCAGGTGAAAAACTTCATGAAGCACCTCAGTCCCATCATTGGATTGAAAACCTCTTGAGGCGGCTTAGTGGTGTAAAAAAAAAATTAATAAAAAAGGAGAGAAGAACTAGAATAAGAAAGATCCATGGGTGAAAACCTCTCTTGAGGTTCCCAAGGAAAACAACTATGGTGAAAACCTCTCAAAGGCAGCCTAGTTGTTTAAAAAAAGAAAAAAGAAAAAAAAATTGTTTAAAACATGAAATTTCCATTTTTAGGTCAGCAAGAAGGACAGTCAAGATGAAAAGGAGGATCACAAGGAGACCCTTGTCACTCACATATTTATTTTTCCACTCATTACCATTCATTCCTCCACCATTTCTATCATTTTTTCCACTCCATTGCTTTAGTTTACAAAGGGACTATGTTTTCTATAGGATCCCCTATAAACCTATAGGATCCCATGAAAACCTACAAGATGATCCTGTAGGAATTACAGTGACCGAAAAATCCTACAAGAAGTAGTCCTAAGGTAAATGAATGAATTTATAGGAAAATAAAATTCACCCTCTTCATAATTAAATCACCATTCCTTGTCCACCATCATCACCCCTACACTCACCATTAAAAAAAAAAATCAGTTTCAACAGTTTTTTTTTTTTCCAGTCTTCAAAAATAAGGGAAATAGGGAGGAATAAAGAGCATCACATGACTATTCCTTTCTCTCCACACTCATATTCTTTCTATCCATCCATGTCACCATACTCACAACCCCAACAAAGAGAATGATTAAGAGTTCATAAGGAGAAGCAGCTACACAACATCCTGTAGCAACCTATCCTACAGAATACCAATCATAACAACAAAAAACCTCTAGCATGATGATCCAGGAGCTCTAAGGTAGCACCATCACCATCTTCAACCACAGGTACCTACAAAAACAAAGAAGTCACTAGAAAACAACAAAATAAGGAAAACGAATAGCATGCATCCAATACACATAGCAACACTTCTGGTCTTCGGCAACTGCAGCAAAGCATTAGCACCACAGGTAAGTGTCCTGCTCACTGTCTCATATGCATAACATAGTCAAAAAATGTAAGGGTTACAAGTAAGTTGGTTTATAATTGAAAAAGTGGCCAGTTAACTTGGCCACCTTCGTTTAGTCAACAGATACACAATAGGGTGTCCTCTCACACGTGGTAGAAGGCAACTCAAAGACAGAGAGGGAGTAGGACAAAAGTGGTTAGAACTATGGATGCATAAGTTGGGAGATGATTACGATGAGTGGGAAATGATGAGGTGGTAGTGGGGACCAATGGTCCAAAAATGGAAATGTACCTTTGTTTCCAACACACCACCGCACCTCGAATAACCATAAGAGGAAATAAACATCATCCCCATGCATTCATCCACTCACTTCCTCGAAGCTCACTTTCACAAGTCGCTCTCATACGAAACCTACCAGAAGAAAAAATCCATCGTTCTACTGCATATGAATTCCTACAAGATTACAAAGAAATTCCTATAGGATACACAGAGACTGTCTACAGGATTGGCTGAGAAGAGTTTCAGAGGGGATAACACGAGACTTGGCCACTGCAAACAATATAAGAGGTAGTCTATGTAATTACTTCCCTCTGTACAGGTAATTGAATAAGAAATCCTCTAAGCTTGAGTGAATATAGCAGTTGTGTAAGGGAATTACATACATATTCATTTCTGTTTTGGTTCTGCATTTGAAAATTGTCTCAACCCTCTCATCTCCTCAAACTTCACCAACCAAGATGATAAGAGGGTTTAATAGGAGGGAGCCCACCAACACTGTGACAATCCAACAACACCCCCAAGTGCCTGAAATCTTCAAAAAACATAATTG
Organism: Pinus taeda; assembly: GCA_000404065.3. Lineage (NCBI taxonomy): Eukaryota > Viridiplantae > Streptophyta > Pinopsida > Pinales > Pinaceae > Pinus > Pinus taeda. Next base: position 132,571 of record APFE031577823.1, read on the forward strand.
GATGGGGTTTTTCAAAAAATTCAGAGGGTATGATGATGAGGTGGTTCAATAATTTTCTCTCTCCCTCATTCCACTCACCAGAATCCATGCCACTGTTGTAATAAGGGGCCTCTCTATAGAACTCACCCCTGAGCTCATTAGCAGAGTCACCACACTTCCCCTAGGAATACCATGAAGGAAAGAAGACAAAGCAGATAGCCAAGTTGCCAAAAGGAAATTCTTTTTAAAAGGTGAGGAACCCACTGAGGAAAAAAATGGAGTAAGGAGGGAAAGTCTTCAACATCCATGGAATGAGGTAAGTTACCAACTGATCAAATACATTTTATGTGAGGGTAGGTATAGTGTGGTCTATGTCTATCATTTTAGACTTCTTGAATAATTGAGATTTGGAGCAAATACAACCCTTCACCAAAGGCTCAACATACCATACTTCCTATTGCAATCACTAATAGACTCAAGAATAAAAGTGCAAGAGGGAAATTCCCAACAGTTAGCTCACCATGGGTTAATTAGGATCCCCATAGAAGATGCCCTCCAAAACCTAAAAATTCATATAACATGGTTAGTTTTCAAAGACATTCCAATAGAGGATGACATGAAAGCTCTCACATATGATGTTATTCCTATTGTCAGTGAAGAGGGAGAGAAAAGGACTGAAGCAGAGGTAGAAGAAGTAAAGAAGAAAGAGGAAGAAATAGAAGGAGATGACGATGAGATGGATGAAGAAGGAGATGAAACCGAAGAAAAAGAGGAAGATGAAGAAGAAGATGGGAAAGAGAAGGAGGAGGATGAAGAAACAGAGGAGGATGTTAAGGAGGAAACAAAGATGTTGAAGATCTTCAAGAGGACATGAAGGACATAGGTGAAAAAGGCAATGCAAAAGAGGGGATAGAAAATAAGGAAGAGTCACCTAAAGTGTCTCCAAAAGCGATTGAGAGAAAGGTAGCAGCTGCCCTCACTTCTCTTAGCACCCCCATCAAGCAAAAAGGAAAAAGACAGGGGAAACTCCCCTTATATTTCAAGATAAGAAAAAGCACAAGAATAAGATAGGGGAAATCCCAAACATTAACCAAAATTCCTATTGTGATTAAAGATTCCCCTACACAAAAGGATAAAATTCCTTCCCCTAAGTCTCCTATCACCTATGTGAGAAGGCCTACTACTACATAAACATCCTCCAAGGGAAAGGCAGTCCTACATGACACACATAAGAATCTATAGGAAGCAAAAGCAGTCCTATAGGATACTTTGCTAAACCTACAAGCAGCGCAAAAGTTGGAAAGGGAGGTAGGAGAGTAGCAAGAAACTAAAGAAGAGGAACTAGAGACAAGAAAACCTAGCCTCCAACCTAACATGTACTCCTACTACAAGTTTATTGAAGGAGGCAGGGTAATAGCTCAAAATTTTGCTATCCCACTATTCTTCGAGCTTGAGAAGGAGAGGGCAGAACTCACTGATGGATGCATATTGCCAAATCAAAAGGGGTGGAAGACATTGGGCACATGGAAGAGAAACTCAAGGAGATGGGCAAAGAGCTAAGTGGCTTAAGAGATAGAGAGGCCATAATGAGAAATCAATTAGAGATAGAAAATGCATGGTTGAGAGGACAACTTTAGGAAAGAGAGAATCAATTGGCATGTATGGCCAGTCTCTCTTTGGAAGCACTCCAGTGTAGGATGCCAATTAAATCCTATGACCTATACCTCAAATAATAGTGGTTGCAGTTCCATATTAAGACCATAGCAAAGAGAGGCACCATGCCATTTCAGGACTATAGGTAGTTCATTGATCATTGTGATCAAAGTCCACAAGAAGATATGACCAAAATGGTTGAGTTTTATTTGCACAACATGGCCCTAATAGACGTGAATATATGGGACCCTAATGCCAAGCTAGGATATTTACAATTGATGGCTTTGGAATCATGGATGAACCATGAGGAGTTAAGGGCTGCAGAGATGAAAAGGATATTGGCAAGAAAGCAAACTAAACCTCTTGTGATTGGAGCAAAACAATCAAATCCCATGGCCCTCATCAGTACCCATAATTTGATTGCAAATGATCCTTAGCTAGAACCTAGATATCTTGCTACCCAAGAGCAAGAAATTTCACATTTTGAGGACATGTTCAGGTTGCTAGGAGATGATAGCATGCATGCTTGCCTGAGGAGATGGAACACACTACCATATATCTTAAAGATAAGAGAGTATCTCTCTCCTCAAAGGTTGAGAGAGGAAAAAACCAGGACACCCATGTATAAGAAATCTATGAAAAGGTTGAAAGTCAATTGGATTGTCCTAAACCTCATTCCACAACTACTCTTAGGGATGCTAGAAGGAAGAAAGGAAGAAGAAGAAAGAGGTAGTGGCAGGAGGTAGAAAAGAAAGCAGGCTTCTATGAATAAGAGGAAGAGACCATAGTAGGGGCATGGGATGTCAGAGAGGCCACTCGAGCAATGAAGGATATGGATATTGATTAAGTTACTCAGAAGATGAGCAACACTTTCAATAGGGGGGTGATGATGAGCCTCATCATTGGGTAATTATATGGGCCTTAATTCACCTCCTAACTTAGTTAAACCAAATTTTCTCATAACTTATAACATGCTTTTGAGTATATTTTGTTTATGAGGTGAGTTAGAGTTGGATATTATGCATAGTGGATTAAAGGAGAAAATAAAGGTATTCTAGCAAAGACTAAGGTCAAAACTCTAATGGGACAAGGGAGAGGAATTGTAGGAGGTGAAACCTCCTCATTTACTACTCCTCTATTCATCACATTGGCTCGAAGTGCAAAGAGCCAAATCATGAGGATTAGAAGGAAGTCGAGTAAGTGAGAGACAAAGCACTAATTTATCTCGCGTTTGGGAGTCGAGCCTCCCTAATTTTAAGGAAGTCGTTGGGGACTTCAGTTGTATAAGTAGAGAGGCCTACGACCTTAGTAAGATTCAGATTTTTATTGTAAAACTCTAAGCTATTTTCGAGCTACAATACTTGTGAAAGTTCCCTTGACCTAATTTGTTGTTTTGGTAATAAGGACTTTTGTTTTGAGCCAGCACTAAGTTAACTCAGAGGTCTAAATCTCTTGGGTTAGGGCCCAACCCTAGAAGCCAAGTATCCTCTTTATTTTACATGTATGTTTATTTTAGTTTCATATTTTTATTGTTAATTTGCTTTTTAGATGTATTTCCATTACAAGTAATGTAGATTAGATTGGTTGTTTATTAGTTTGCTTCCATTTGTGCCTTACTACAAGTAGCAAGCTAGCAAGGATGAAAAGGATCACCACAAGGTTGTTAGTAGGTGTCTGAGCCTCACTTCCTCCCTCTAGGATCATGACTTGAGGAAGGGACCCTTAAGCAGCCCCAAAAACACAAATTTCTAGTTATTTTATGAGCTTTGGAGTTTGTTGTCTTTAAATTAGTATTTGGTTAGTTTTGCAAAGTAGATTTCAATTTCATATTTTTAATCTCCATTTCTATAGTAGATCTCATCCATGCTCTCATTCCTTTTAGAAACTTTCCTCATGCATGGTGTAGGAAGTTAATCCATTAATTCTTCTTTTCTAGTTAATGAAAATGTATCTTGTTTACATATCTTTTTGGAAGACACACATTTTTTATGCATATTAGGTGCTTCAGGAGGAGACTAAGAATTCATAGCCATCAACCACCTTACACTCCATCCACCTTATCCATCCCTTGTTTCCACCATCACCTTCACTAATTTCTCATCATTTTTCATAGAAATCCTTCCAAGCACATTGAGCGAATCCAACCATCTATTATCTTTTATGTTGACTCCTAAGTGATCCTTAACCTTCTCCCACTCCATTCCACCCATCACACAACTTTACTAGGACTCCCATCACCTCCAACACCTCACATTTTTCTCTCGGTTGTATCCTATAGGTTCACTATAATTCCTACAGGATCATTTTGTAGGTTTCTAGTACATCCTCTAGGTTTTCCTGAAATGGCCTATTTTAAGGCCGAATTGATGGAAAACCTCTAAGAAGTCACCAAAAGCCTCGCAAGGGTCTCCCACACCATCCAACCATATCATCACCCTTCCATACATTCTCAAACATCCTTAATTCACTTGCCACATCCACAAAAGCAATTAGTTTGCATAGTTTATTTTGCATAAAAACACAAAAAATAAAAATATGGATGTAGTTCAGTCTCTTTACTTGCACATTAGTGATGTTTGATTCTTCTTACTTCTATAACTTAGATAGTAGCATTTGTTTCATGTTGATTTAGCATTTCATCCAAGCATAGTTTCTTAGTGGTTAATTAGGAAATGGTGTGATTTAGCATTACATGTCGACCTTCTCCATTATTGCAATAGAGTAACTCTCTCTTAGAGTAGATGTACCTTTCTTCCATCAAAGAATCAAGCTTATTCCGACTCCATAGAAGTCCAGCATGGAACCCCAATGGTCTCTCGCTAGCTGAACAGTGACAACAAGCAGAACCATCACTTTTACTTGTGTATACAGCACTGTCACCTCCAAATTTGTACGAACCCCGAGTTGATAAAGTAAGGCTAGTAGCCCATTAGTTGCAACACCCTTGCTGCAATATTGGCGCTCATCACATAGTAATTTTTGAGATTCATCCCATTAGAGGGCTTGTCTAAGGGATTGCCCTCATAATCAATCAGCTCATAGGCCCCTTTCTGTAACACAGATTTAACAATGTAGGGCCCATGCCACATGGGTTCGAATTTACATGCCTCCAGCTTATCATTAGCTTGATCATACAGTAAAACAAAATCACCCTCAGAAAAATCATGAGGAGAGACCTACTGATCAAAATGGGACTTAACTTTCTTTTTCTGTGCTTCAACGACTATAGTAGCAAGACAGTGAGTCTCATCTAGTCATTCTAAATACAAGAGGCGCTCTTATTGAGGCGAGGTCTCAAGGAGTAGTTCAACAGTGAGCTTGAGTGAGGGAATTTTACACACAATTAGTAAAGTTGCTTCTAGACGATAGACTAGCTGGAACGATGTGAATCCAATTGCATCTTTAGTCGAGGTTCAGTAAGCCCACGGCGCTGAAAAGAGCATGAGATGCCAATTTGACTTGTGAATCCCAATGGTGCACTGAAGAATCGTAACCAAGACTTTTTTCATAGCTTCAACTTGACCATTTTATAATGGGAGCCATGGTCAGTGACAATGGCCTGAGGCACCCCAAACCTGGAAATAATGTGACTGAATAGAAATTAAGCCACCGTTTTTTATGAGCCTCATCATTGGGTAACTATATGGAATTTAATCCACCTCCTATCTTAGTCAACTCAACTCTTCTAACAATTTATTATGTATTTTGATTATATTTTGTTTAATGAGATGAGACAAAGTGAGATATTATGCTTAGTGGACAAATGTGCATTGATTGCAGGTTTGTGAGAGGAAATCATGGATTTTTAACTAATTAAGGGTTGAAACTCGAATGAGACAAGGAGGAGATATTTAGGAGGTAGATATTCCTCATTTACTCCTCCCTCATTCAAATATTCCTCCATAAATCACACTAGCTCGGAGTACAAGTAGCCAAGTCATGGAGATCAAAAGGCAGCTGAGCAAGTCACAGTTAAAGAGCTAGTTTATCGCGAGTTTGGGAGTCGAGCCTCCCTAGAATTAAGGAAGTCGTTGGAGACTTTACTTTTATAGATAGAGAGGCCTAGAACCTCATTAGGATTCAAATTTTTCCCGTAAAAACACTAGTCATTTTTGAGTTCAAGACTTACGGAAGGCATTGCTATGTAATTTTCTATTTTGATAATGAAAATGAGAATTTCCTTGATCCAGCACTGATTTAGCTCAGAGCGATGAATCTCTTGGATTAGGATCCAACCTTAGTATTATAAGATCCTCTTCCTATATTTGCATACTTAGATTGATTTCATAGATTAATGGTTGAATTGTCTTTAGAATTATTTCATTGCAACTAGTGTAGATTTGATTAGTTTTCTTATTAGTTTGCTTCCATTTGTGGTTTACATCAGCAGTATTTTAGAAGAGACAAAGGAACAAAAAAAAGTTGTCAATAGGTGTTTTTTTCCTCACTCCTTTCATGGATCATCGTTTGAGGAAAGGACTCCTATGCAGCCCCAAAAAGATAGAATTCTACTTTCCCATGGAATTTAGGGTTTTCTGTACTTACGTCAGCATTTGATCAGTTTGCAAGAGTAGGATTTAGTTATCATTTATTCTATATTGAGTCTTACATTATATATCATCAATGTTCCATATTATTCTGCAAGTTTTCCTCATGCATGAAGTAGACAGCTAGCTCATGAAATTTTGTTTTCCTTAGACAATTGAAATTCTTCTTGTTTGCATGATTTTTGGGTAAATGTCAATGTTTGATATAGTGCAAGTGTTTCTAAAGTATAGAGAGATTTCATAGACATCATTTACTCCTTCCAACTTCATCCACCCATGGTCCTCACTTTATTTCACGAAAACCTCACCTATTTCATCATTTCACAAGGAAAAATCTCCAAGCTTGTTGAGAAAATCCAGCCATCTCCCAACCTTCGTTTTCAATTTTGAAGTAGTCCTAGGAACTCCCTTGCCTCATTCCATCCACAAACCACCTTCCCTAAGCCTTCCATCACCTTGAACACCCATCCTCTTCCTCTTCGTTGTATCCTGTAGAAATATAGAGGATCTTATAGGTTTTCAGGACATCCTGTAGAACACATTAGGACATCCTGTAGGTTTTCCTATAGTGGCCTATTTTGAGGCTGAATTGAGGGAAAAGCCTCTAGGAAGCTAGAAAATGTTACCTACTAGTCTCTTGGACCTTCTAACCATTCACCATCATCCTAAAGCCACTTGTCACATCACCAAAAGGGATTAGCTTTCACGCTTTCACATAAAAAAAGGACACAAAGAAAAACAAATTTATTTCATTCATTTACATGCACAGCAGTAGAATGTTTGATGCTTTGAATTTGCATTCTTAGGAAAATAGGATTGCATACATGTTATCTTATCATTATTTTGAAGCATAGCCTCTTAGCAGTTAGCTAGAAAATGGTGTGTTTCAGCATTTGATTTCAGTGTTTTCCTTACTGCAATAGACAAGTTTTCTCGTAGAGTAGATTTCTCTTTCCCTCATCAATAATCAAACTTCTTCTAAATCCATAGAAGTTTGGCTTGAAAAACCCTAGTGGTCTATCGCCAGCTGAGTAGTGAAAAAGAGCAGACCCATCACTTTTACTTGTGTATACAACACTTTCACCTCCAAGTTTGTATGAACCCCAGGTTGATAAAGTAAAGTTGGTAGCCCCAGGAGTTGCAACATTCTTGCTGCAATACTGGTGCTCATCACTTTTTGGCTCCATTGCCAAGGAGGTGTCTCAGTAATATGTGATTATTGCTTTCTTTCTTCCATTTCTTGTCTCTGATATTTTACTATTAGTTTCATTTCTACAAAATTAATTTAGTTTTCTTTCTTTTCCATTCTGCATTGTTTTCTTTCCTTTCCATTAAACAAGTAAGATTTCATTCAAGTAGTTAGTTTTCATTCAATCAATTAATTTTCGTTCAGTATGCAATTTCAATTTTTCAATTATTTTCAAATATTGAAAAGACATAAACACAACAAAAACACTTCTTTCATGCCCCATAGGAATAGGGATAACTTAGGGAAATTTTTTCCAAATAACCCCACCACTTCAAACAACTAACCTTCCCTCTTCTTTGGTGGTTGTGAATTGGAGGAACCCTTAGGTGAGAAACCAGATATATTTGAAGAGCCTAGAGGGGGAGAAGAAGAAGAATAACCTATTCCTACTAACCTAATGGTTGAAAATAGAAATGACAGAGGAAATAGAGAAAGAGTTTAGGGTGCCTTCCCCATCAGGGAAACTAATGGGGATACCAACATGAAGAACATAAGCCACTCTGCCCTTCCTCATTTACATGGTCTGACATCAGAAGATCCGGACACTTTCTTGTTTGAGTTTGTTGTCATATGCAGAACCTATGATTGCACCAATGATGAGCATAATTTGAAACTATTCCCATCCACTCTCAAGCATGCAGTTTTGCGCTGGTTCATGGGTTTACCTGGGGATATCATCACAACTTGGGCTCAGATGCAACAAGCCTTCAACAACAAGTATCTAGACTACTGAGGTCTAAAGACACTAAAGAGGAAATTTTTAGGATGACCTTAGGGCATGATGAATCCCTAGAGGATTATGAAGAAAGATTCTAGCTTAGCTACAAAAAGGCCAAGTGCACACTTGACCCTGAGTCATTGAAGCTAGTTCTTCTTAGAGGGGTAAGGAAAGATCTTTTGGATACCCTAAACTTGCTAGTAGGAGGGGACATCTACCACTTACCCTATGAGGATATCAATATTGTCTTTAGAAACCATTCTAGCAAAACTAGGAAAAAGTGTAGGGGTAGTCAACCTATGGTCACTCCATCCTCTTCCAATACATCCATTAAGGGTGAAATTGGAAACATGCTGGAAGATTTCAAGAGTGAGATGTTGAAAACCCTTGTCCTATAGATGGACACTATGAACATCAAGAGAAAACAAGATGAAGCATAGAGAACCTTAGGCATTTTGTTCTCTAGATACACAAGGAGTCACCCTAGGAATGAATATCCATTAAACCTGGTTGAAGTCTACGTAGTCTGTGAAGGAAACCATTCCATTGACAAGTGCCCTTCTCTACCTGGACTAAAATCTATATATCAGGGATCTGAAGGAGTGGTTGAATATCTCTACTACATAAATCAGAGGAGACCTCATGGACCTCGACCATACCAGCAGGGCATTCAAGGGTCATCCCATGCATATTACAACCCCAATTAGACCACATCCATTCCCTCTTGGGGCCCCTTTGCTCACCCTTCTTGGTCTGCACCTCCTCCTTGGTCCTTTTCACCTTAGTATCATTTCCAGTTGACTAGTCGGTCATTTCAACCATATGCTCTACCACAACCTTAGTGGAATGCATTGCCCCAGGGGTGGAGGTCCCCATGAAACAATGCTACAGCTTTATTTCCTGCACCACCTACTCCACCATAGATTTTACACCATGATCCACTGAAACAACCCTAGATGTTTGGCCAGCGAAATTTGAACCCGAGAAACAGATAGGCACAACAAGTATACAAAGGAGAGACATCCTATCCTGATTATGTCATGGACATTCAGGAAATCAACTTGAGATCTGGGAGAGTAGTCTCGGACAACCAAAATCTACCTCCACCTAAGTAGGGCAAGGAAGAAAGAGAGTAACGCATGCCTAAAGTAAATACACCTTTCCTAAGAGATTAACTCAACCAATTGAGCCTACCCTAAAGAGACTAAACTTCTAGGAGAATTGAAAAATCTGTGTCGAAATTCCACTTCTCCAAGCCATAAAGGATGTACCTATCTACAACAATTTTATTAAGGAGAAGTGCTTCAAGCATCTAGGGAGGAAAGAAAGAGATGCCCCTACCATTAATGTCATTGGATTATTGTCCGGCATAATGTCGGGGTAGCTAATTTGTCCAAAGTATTTGGACCCTAGAATCCCTGTAGTATATTTGTACATCAATGGAACCATTGTCCCACACACTTTGATTGATATTGGGGCTTTCATTAATGTGATGACTAAGGACACCATGCTCAAGCTCAAACTCCAGGGTTGATTGAGAAAGACCACAATAGTCCTGCAACTTGCAGGCCACTCCATAGTGACCCTTGAGGGCATTGTGGAGGATGTGATGGTCTCCATTGACTCTTGGGAGTACCCTATATATTTCCTAGTTCTCCAGCATAAGGAAAAGCTTACTGGTTACCCTGTCATCCTTGGGAGGCCCTGGTTAGCCACCATTGATGCATACATTAGCTAGGGCTAGAAATATGACTATAAAAAATGGGCAGATGTCCAAGCATTTGGTCATGTACCCTCCTTCCTAGCCATCTCTAGAACATAACTTACCTTTATGGTTGGAAAAGGAGGAAGAAGATGAAGTTTTTTCAGCCAAACTCTATACCTTGGAAACGTGCATGGGAGGAGGAAAACTGGATGAAGATGATTTGATTGAACTCATACTCCAAATTCCAACTCCCAGCACATTGCCCTTAGAAGAAGTAGTATAGAAAACCCAGAACACCCATCAAATTGATCTATGCTTAGCTGAATAAAACCCTAACCATGTCAAAAACATAGAACTGACCCTAAGAGAACTTTAAAAATCAACCCATCTCTTTCTCTTCACCAAGAAGAAATTTTGTGCAACATGCTAAAGGAACATCTAGATGCCTTTGCTTAGAGTTACAAAGAAATGAAGGGAGTGCAGCCCTCAGTGTGTACTCACCACATTTATATCAAAGAAGGTTGAAAACTAGTTCGACAACCCCAAAGGAGAATGAATCCAGATCTCAAGGACATAGTCAAAGAAGAACTGCAAAAGCTGCTAGACATTGGATTTTTACCCTATCTCAGATAGTGAGTGGGTCTCTCCTTTGGTGTTGGTTCCAAAGAAAAATGGTAAGTGGAGGATTTTTGTTGATTACAGAGAGTTAAACAAAGCCAAAAATAAGGACTATCTCCCTCTACCTTTCATTGACCAAGTGTTAGATGTCTTGGCAGGGAAATTTTTTTCTCTTTCCTAGATGGATTCAATGGGTACAATCAAATCGAGATAAACTTGAAATACCAGGACAAAACCGCCTTCATTTTTCCTTGGGGTACTTTCATCTATAGGGTCCTTCCTGTTGGCCCATGCAATGCCCCTGCCACTTTCTAGAGAGTAGTCCTAAGCATCTTTGCTGAGCTAGTCCATGATGCAGTAGAGATTTATATGGATAATTTTACACCCTATGGGTGTGATTTCCAGGAGGCTCTATCCAACTTGGGTAAGGTGCTGAAAAAATGCATTGAAATGAACCTATCCCTTAGTCCTGAAAAATGTGAGTTCTTGATGACTACAGGGGCTGTGCTAGGTCATTCAATATCCCGGCAAGGACTGCTAGTGGACCCTAACAAAATAGCCATCAGCCAAAGGGTCCCAGCTCCGCAAAAGCAGAGAGATGTCAGAAGCTTTCTAGGTTTAGCTAGATACTATCAGAGGTTTATAAAAGACTTCAACAAGTTAACTTCTCCTTTATTTCTGTTGTTTGCCAAAGACTCTGAGTTTGTATGGTCAAAAAGCTATCAAGAGGCCCTGGACACCCTGAAGGACAAGTTGACAACTACACCTATTCTCCAAGGCCCAAATTGGGCCCTTCCTTTTCATATACATTATGATGCAAAAGCCATGAAGTGTTCGCTTGAGAGGGAGCCACACTTGCATGCAGATGAGGAGCTATTAGTTCCTAAGGATGAGCTTCAGGACGTGGATCAGCCACAAGATGAAGTTCATGGAGTGGAAGAGACCACTCATGCAGCGCCAACCATCAGAGGGTGAAAGCGCACTACATAAGTTGAGCGACTGGCTCGAGATGCAGAGAAGGTTGTAGGACCACCTACAGCAGAGCGCAGACAGAGACAGTCACCTGATCGGTACACTGGATACATGGCTCTTGTGAGAAAATGTGTCGTGACGGAGCCATCCTCTTTCGAGGAAGTTGTGGAGGATCCCGCATGGGTAGATGCCATGGTGGAAGAGTATGATTCGATTGTCAGAAACAGTGCATGGGAGATTGTCCCAAGACTGGAAGGGAAATCAGTGGTGGGTTCGAGATGGATCTACAAAGTGAAGAAGGTAGCTGACAAGAGTGTGGAGAATTACAAGGCAAGATTTGTTGCCCGAGGCTTCTCACAGATAGAGGGGATCGATTATGAGGAGACCTTTGCACCTGTCGCAAGGTATTCTTCCATATGGATGATTCTTGCTCTCTCAACGCAGATGGGTTGGCACATTCATCAGATGGATGTGAAGACTGCATTCCTCAACGGAGTCATTGAGGAGGAAGTGTATATAGAGCAACCCGAATGTTTCGAGATCTTCAGCAGTGAGTCGCATGTGTGCAGGCTCAAGAGAGTGTTGTATGGGTTGAAACAAGCACCTCATGCTTGGTACACACAGATAGACAGCTATTTCACTGGACTTGGATTCTCCAAGAGTGAGACGGATCCTAACCTATACCAGATTGTGGTGGAAGGTAAGTTGCTTATCATTGTACTTTATGTAGATGATTTGATTCTAACGGGAGATGAGTTGTTGATACTTTCATGCAAGGAGGATCTTGCTCGAGAGTTGAGATGAAAGACTTGGGCCTCCTTCATAATTTCCTGGGATTAGAAATTTGGCAGCGCAGTGATGGACTGTTTGTTTCTCAAGGTAAGTATGCTCGGGAGATATTGGAGAAGTTCAACATGCATGGCTGAAAGCCTGTTGATACTCCTCTTCCTAGAGGTTGGAGGAAGGAGGATTCTACTTCAGTGGAGGTAGTGGATGCCACTGTTTATCGACAATTGGTGTGGTCGCTTATGTATCTGGTCAATACACGACCCAATATATGTTATGCTATTAACCAGCTTTCACAAGCTATGGTTAAGCCAACCAAGCTCTTATGGAAGGCAGGCAAGCATGTATTGCATTATCTGAGAGGCACATCGGGATATGGATTGTGGTACAGACAGGAGGATGAGGTGAAGCTATGTGGCTTCACAGATGCAGATTGGACAGGGAGCCCAACAGACAAAAAGAGCACATCTGGAGGGATCTTTAGTATCGGGTCGACAGCAGTTTCTTGGTACAGCAAGAAACAGAGATCTGTGGCACTCAGTTCAGCAGAGGCCGAGTATATGGTAGCAAGTTTGGCTGCATGCGAGGCTATATGGATGAGGAAGATCCTGGTCGGGTTATTTGGGTCTCATTTGGATCCTACTGTGATTTACTGTGATAACCAAAGTTGCATTAAACTCTTGGCTAATCCTGTATTTCATGATAGATCTAAACACATCGACATCAGGTACCATCATATCAGAGATTGTGTGCAGCGGAGAATCATGTTACTTTCATATATTCCCACGGAGGATCAGGATGTTGATATATTGACAAAGGCACTCACCAGGAGCA